>JAGSMP010003312.1:0-12338 GCA_029286625.1 Parnassius orleans
ATGTGTATGCGTAATATGCCGATAGGCACTGGGGACATCTGTGGTTTTCTTTATTCACGTAGTGCGTATGTGAACCTGGATACCTACTTTTTACTTTGTTTATATGGGCTTTCCAGTTTATATGGATCAATTTCCAGGCTAACAAGTTGAAGTTTTCAACAGTTCCTATAGGTGTTTTATTATAATTAAAAGCGATACTTAGAGGTGATTTTTGAACTGGTCGAAATTGCATAATTTTGGTTTTATTAAAATTGATTTCTAGGTTGTGATGTGTCAGCCAATTTGTGACCTGATTCAATACATGATTCAATTTATTATTTAAATTCTGGTCTTTTGTGTAGAAAATAAGAATAGAGATGTCATCTGCAAATATAACAGAGGTTTCACTCAATACCCTAGGTAGTTCATTTATGTAAATTATAAATAGCAAACATCCCAAAACGCTTTGAGGATGGACAGAAGTAGTGTGTGGTTGCTTAGATCTAACGTTGCTGATTTCGCCAGTGTCATGGTTATAATGCACTATCTCTACATATTGTTTTCGGTTTTCTAGATAAGATTTAAACCATTTGAATGCAGTATCACGTATACCGATGTCATATAACTTCTGTAACAGTATTGGGTATTGTACTCTATCATAGGCTTTGGACATATCTAATAATACCTACGGCGTATTTCTTTTCATTTAGAATATCAAGTACTTTTGTGTATATTTTGTATACTGCAAGTGTAGTTGACCGTTTCTTCCTAAAACCATTTTGTGAATTAACAAAAAGTTTAAATTTTTCACAGAATGCGTAAACTCTATTTGACATTGCCTTTTCGAAGATTTTCGAAGATGTAAGTAATATTGCAATTGGTCTATAATTTGTAGTGTCTGTTTTTGTATCTTTTTTATGTATAGGTTTTACTATAGCAGTTTTTAATATATCTGGGAACGTTCCTTCTGTAAAAGATTGGTTGATTAAAAAACTAAATGGAGAAGTTAATGAATCAACACATTTTTTTATTAATTTCGGTGGTAATTCATCTATTCCATAACTATTTTTATTTTTTAGTTTTTTGATAATATTACTAATTTCTTCCGGTTTAACAGGACATAAAAACATAGTATTTAGTGTATCATAATTAATAAAATTAAATCCAAACCCAAGTCATAGCAAGAATTCAAGACACTGTGAACTCCTTCTGCGTCGATTGGACCAAAAATAGTAATTAAAAGCTGAATATATCCTGGGCTACGTTAAGCATCTCCACACTCTCACAGAATACCAACGTAAAGTAGCAGCTTAATGTTGCTGTGTTACGTATGGTAAGTGTAAAAAATGGATTAAAATAATCTTGTGAAATATTTTTAATACTATTGAATGTCTAACATCCTTCCTAGAACATCCTTACGAAATTGTAAATGTCAAAAGTAGGTCAACATCTGAAAAAAAATTGTGTGGTTTCATAATGCGTCATAAAGGGGCGCGTTTACCTGCATTGGTTTTGCATAATATAGGCGCAAACAATTAATGTGTGTACATATCTCTAATGCATTGGGAACGACTACTACTAATACACCTTCTGTAAAAAAATTCAGTGTCCCCCGTAAGCATGGGTGTTGCAAATCATTGGGACTATCAGGAATTAAAAATAAGTATAAAAAACACGACAAGATCCGTAAAAATAGTTTATTCAATGCGTAGTATTCGCGTAAATATAAGAAATCATTATTTAAGAACAAAGCTCAAAACTTAAAGGTGAACAAAAGAAATTACGTAAGAAAAGAAATTAGGTACAATAGACGGTGTTATCGCTAAAAGCGACTTCTTTCAGACAACCTTTGGATGTATAAGATTGCCGAAGATCAAAAAATATATGACGCCATACAATATTTGAAGGAAATTATATGAAATGAAAAAACATAAATACACAGTAAAACAAGTTATAAGCTGAAATAGCAATGGGCCAGCCATATAGCTCATGAACCGACAAGTGATGAGGCAGAAAATGACCGAGTTCTCTCTGATCGGCTCGATACACTGGCGCTACGAAGAGATGTTGCATCCATTAATTCCAGCCGCCAAATTTCAGCAACGCTATGACACGACTTAAGCACCTTCAAGAAACGAGCTTACTCCTTTTTTAAATGCTAGTAACGCACCAGCAATTCTCGTGTTGTTTATGGGCGGCGGTGTTGCAGTTGTTCATAGGTAGCAGTCGACATTTACCATCAGGTGAGACGCATACTCGTTTGCCCCCTATTCTATAAAAAAAGGTTCTAGAGTGGCAGCCTAGTACCGGCAAGTGTATTGCTATATAGGATAGCGCCGCACTAGATAGAGTTAACTGTCTTGTTGGTCTAGTGGTCGTTAGTGCGACTGCTGATTAACTGGTACCAGGTTTGAATCCCTGGTCAAGCCAAAACCAGTTATTGGGTTTTTCTGTTCAGAAATTCTAAGTAGCAGCCCGGAGTCATAATATTGGCGGTATTTCCATCCGCAGCCTCGGAAAGTACGTAAAACCGTTGGTCCAGTACCTGATCTCTCTGTGTGTTTGTTCATGTCAGATCACCGTCCCATCGGACTATAAGAGTGAGGGAATATGGAATGCATTAGTGCTTGCGCAAGTGCCTTTCACTGTACTGTAGATGGTTAGTCTCCCTTGATACTGGCCAGCGTGATCGAAATTCGGCCCGGAGGACATTATTAAATGTAAGCTATTGTTCGGACGATTGCATTGGTTAGTAGCTTGAGTACCTGATTTGTGGCCCGACCGGAGAATATGAGAATCCAGAACCACATAATCAGCAGTTGCGTTGATAACCACTAGGCCAACGAGGCAGTGCAGCAGAAAGCAATACCTTGTCACGCAAGCGTAAAGCACATCCTTGCATATTAAACTAAATGAAACTGCCATTTAATTAAGTTAGGAACGCATCCGAATACTTGACACACCTGCGTCCGTTCCTTTGTTTTATACAACATGAGTGTTTACAGTTGGTGAGAAACGTACGGACTTACTCCAGTAGCACGCTGCAACTATTACAACATTGGATGAATTTTATATTATTTAGTTTGCATTCATTTTCATATTGTTAGGAGCGCTACCAGACTAAGGAAGAAACATAGACGGAGTGCTGCGTAAATTTCAAGTAATGTCGAAACCATGCTTAATGTAATTGCACGTATTCAGGCACACATCTTTCTTCTTTCTTTCTTTAACAGCCCCTTAATGTTTACTGCACACAAATGCATTTCAAACGTGTTTTATATAAGTATCTTTCGCCGTTTATTAATACAGATGTTATTTTTAACAGTTTAATTTTTTATTTGTGTGTAATTATATCCAATTATAATTCAAAACATAACAATTCTTAAGATACGCTAGTAATATATAAGTCAATGTCTTAAAATTAAAATATTAAGCAAATTAAACGAAAAAAATATTTTACAAAATTATAATGTAGCTTGTTGTTTGTTAGACTTGTTAGACTCGGTAACAGCAGCAGCCAGTCCTGCCTTGTGTGTAGTCGCTGGAAGATTAATGGTTGCAAATGATTTTCGATGCATGTCTGGGCATAAATGCTTGTTCTTACAATAAGTTGAGCATGGTTATGGCTTGATTTCAGCGCCACTTGAAATAAATGCAACGCTCCTTCTATCTGTGTTTGTTTCTCTATGGGAGCGTTTGAATTATTTGTATCGTTGGAGTCGTATGGCGTCTACTTAACTAAGTTTGTTGTTGAAACGTCTCACTCTGTCTGTCTCTGTGAAATACATTATAAGTTAGAGAGATTCAAGGAGCTACCATTTTCACCTGTTTCTAACGTGCAGTCCAACCCCTGTCTTTTTAATGCGTACTGCAAAATACTCTACTATTTTGAAAGCGTCTGTCTTTCCATCTGATTACAATGTTAGTGTATTTAAGGCAATAGTGAAAATACTTTTTAGGTGCTAGAAATTGTTGACGTGTATTATTACCTATGAAAAATTGTCCGACTGGGTGAGTCCAACTTCGATCGAGAAGTCAGTCGATCGATCCTACATTCAGGAGATTACGATACATCTTGTATGTACCTCAAATCTTGAAAATAAGATTATACAACGGGTGCGTGTTGCCAAACAAATGGATCTGATACGTTGTCCCTCACTATGAGTGCCATATGAGGAAGCTCGAGGTCGCACAACGAGCTATGGAGAGCTATGCTATGCTCGGAGCTTCTCAGCGTGATAGACTCCGTAATATGGATATTTGGAGTAGAACCAGAGTAACTGACATATCCCAATGGATCAGTTAGCTGAAGTGGTAATATGGCTCGAAGAACCGACGACAGATGGTGAAGAACGGTTCTCAAGTGGAAGCCTTTTGTAGGCTAAGACAGTGCAATTTACCATCTAATACTTCATCAATACTTACCACCAGATGGGATTGTAGACTTGTACTGGGTCTAACACTATAATAAGGAAAATAAAATGTGATCCTCAAAATATAGACAAAACAAAATCTAGAAAATCTCATCCAAGTCTACCCGATCTGGCCATTTTAACCTATTCCACATAAAATCTATTACCACATTAAACTATGTCAGTCGCGTTGTTCGTCACTCTCATAAAGAACTATCTTACTTTCCTATTCTAGTCTAGTCGTAATGGTTAGTAGTTCAAAGCTTCTTTTGTTCGCTTTTCCCTTCCATTACAGAACGGATATCTAATGATCCGTAAATGATTCGCTCAATTAAGATTAAGAAGACAAAGAAGATTAAGATTTTTGTTTAGATGGCAGTGTTCTTAAACCCGATAATTACCACTTCCCATTCGCTTAGTGATTAGCGAAGACTAAAAACGTGATATAACGGAAGTTAATTTCATTCGGAGTAAAGCAACGCAGTTCCTTTGTATTGCTGCAGCACAAATAGGTCGTGCTCGTGCACCAGGGAATGACTATTGTAACGGAGCAGTTGTTAAAAGAGAGTCGTGTAGCTCTTTTTATATTTTTAATTAGACTTCTATTAAAATTTACTACAAATTTCGTTATTGTTTTGCAAAATTGATATATAAAACGTAAGTTTAACATTTTTATTTGATAGTATTTGATGAGTAAAAAAACAAAATTCGAGTCTGGCACCCTTATTGTTGACACAACTGTTTGCCAGACCACCCTTAAAATATTTATTTCAACTATATTTTTTATATAAGATATTGTTGGGAATGAGGGTAAAAAAATAAAAGGAAATACGAATAAATGAAGGTAGAATGGTAATCCCACACTTGTTTTAGCAGTACAAACTTTCGCACAGACGACTAAGAGGGATCAGTCGGTAATAATTTTAAGATTCTCACTGTCGTTACTATGCCCGTTGGGGCATTCTACTAGTGTAGGCAAGGAAGGTCGTGTTGCTGAGAGGCTGCCCTGTGTTGCATTGAGATGGGTAGTGATGCTGTTGGTTTGCATGCTTTGGTGTTATCATGTAATTGGGGTCCTGGTAGTAAGCAGGGTTTGTTAACGGGTAGTGTTCTTTTATGTAAATACTTTTGAGAATAATTTCTAACATCAGAATTGGAATAGTTTCTTACAATATAATAACAAACAAAACGTTATTTTTTTTTATTCCTCTTTTAAATAATTTCAACGTGGTAGAGCCTTGCTGCAGCTATATTATGGTTGTAGCACGAGTAGGTCGGCTCGACCGGGCTAGGACCACGCTCTCACAGAATACCAGCGTAAAATAGCAGCTTAATGCTGTGGGGTTTCGTATGGTGAGTGTAGAGAACCGGAGACCCTTTTAACTGGAAGCGAATCATTCCATCTTAGTCCTCAGAGGTGACAAAGCATCTTTGATTGTTAATCGAGGATAAATGTAGATGTCTATGGGCCAAAGCATCCACTTACCATCAGGTGAACTGTGTGCCCGTTTGTCACCCGTATTCTAAAAAACATTGTGTGTGTGTGTGTGTCTGTACGTCCGCGTGTGCGGCGTGTGAGTGTGCGTGTGCGTTTGCGTGCGTGTGTGCGCGCGCGCGTGTGTGTGTGTGTGTGTGTTGTACAAATAAGCAAAGTGTGGGGCGGCCCCCACTAGATGGAGTGACGACCAGGTAAGATATGCAGGAAGTCAATGAATGGCAGGTGGCTCAGGACTGTTTTTGGCGTTCCTTGATCTATGCTAAGCAGTGGACTTGCAAAAGGCTGAAATGTTGAAATCTTAACAAACTTTAATTCTTAGCCTTATAATATTTATATTATTTAAATATAAATATAACGATATAGTAATACACTCACCATTTAGCCTGAAGACGAGCCTAATAACTATACTCGCGGCAATTGCTCCCGTAAAAACTCTCTTCGTGGCTGCATACAGCATAGTGGCGGTGTAAGATATTTCACTACCGCATGTAATCCCAGGCGACAGAGAGAAACAAATCAGGAGATTGGCGGCAGCATCTTCCTAATAATGACATCCCGCTTGCCAAGCGTGGCAACTATAGCAAATATCCTCCCTATAAGGCAATCTAGGGGAGACCTATGTTCAGCGGTGGACTTTAATAGGCTGTAACGGTAACGGATATAGAAAATTTATCGTTAGAATAAATATTTTAAGGGTGGTCTGGCAAACAGTTGTGTCAAGAATAATGGTGCCAGACACGAATTTGCATTTTTTACTGATCAAACTATCAAATCAAAAAAAAATATACTTACGTTTTATTCATCAATTTATCAAAAAAAAAAGTAAAACGCACCAGACCGCTGTTTTATTATTTAACTAATATCCATCAAATAAAAAAAGTATACTTTTCTCCTTATTCCGGATGACCTACCTTTTTCGACGGTCGCCGCTTGGACTATACTACATTAGTCTTGGCTTGGGAAGGGAGGTTGGCCAAGCACATAATAGGTTAACCCTATCAGAAGTCCAGGAATGAACATTGATTCATTGATTGTCTCATATTGGGGGATATTTGACATAGTTGTCACGCTTGGCAGTCGGGTTAGCAACCAAAGTTTTTCATTTTCAAGTTGTTATTAGGAAGACGTTGCTACTCATCCCCTGGTTTTTTCACTCTGTCGCCTCCTACGACACCTATGGCGTCCCGTATCGCCATATTAGGTATCGCCATATGCCGTCATATGCGTTAGTGGATATTCTTACACCGCCACTATATGGTTGGTTAATAGGTCAAATAATACATATTGTGTATAATATGTCTGCATGATTGACAAAAAATCAGGTTAAATGCTACATGTTCGCAAACAATTACAATTCATTTGAACAATATCCTACTCATTTAGTAATTAGACTATTTATAATCAGACTTAGTTATTTATAATCAGAACCTGGCAGGGTCGCCATGTCTTTAATGTAGGATGTTTTAAATAAAGGTGTTCTTCTATGGAAGGGAAGGCGAACTAGCATACGGCTCACCTGATGGTAAGTGATCACCGTCACCCATGAACATCTGCAACACCAGGAAAATTGCAGGTGCGTTACCGGCTTTTAGAAAAGACTAGACTCTTTTCTTGAAGGTCTTCTATTATTGCTCTTTCTATATCTTTAATCAGACTTCTCTTCTAAATTATAACTTGTTTAAGTTATAAACAATTTTCAATTGAGAGTTTATTCCCGCCTCACGCAATGGCGTAAGAGAATCCACCAGCCCTTTTCGTCCCGTTGGTGTCGTAAGAGGCGACTATGGGATATTACAAAAAATATTTTGGCTTCCGATCTGGATGGCGCTACTATCTCGTTTACGCCAAGCGTAACATACTCAGACCGGCGAGGCGGCAGCGACAAAAGTCTGGCATTCTGTACGAATGTAATGTGATGTAGTGGCCCGCCACTTCATTATTATCATCATCACTCGTACAGGCCTTCACACGTCCACTGCTAAACATAAGTCTCCCCCAAGGAATTCCATAAAGCACGGTCCAGAGCCACCTTTTACGTGGTAGAGCCATGCTGCAGCTATATTAATAGTATAGTTGTAGCACGAATGGTTCGGCTCGACTGGGGAAGGACCACGCTCTCACAGAATACCAGAGTAAAATAGCAGCTTAATGCTGCTGTGTTTCGTGTGGTGAGTGTAGAGAACCGGAGACAATTTTTACTGGAAAAGAGGCATTCTATCTTAGTCCTCACGGCTGACAACACATCTGCATTTAAATTCGCAAACGAAGATAGATATAGATGTCTATGTGCCACAGCAACCACTTACCATCAGGTGGACTGTGTGCTCGTTTGTCACCCTTATACTATTAAAAAAAACCTGCGTCAATCGTCTACCTGCATCTTTTACGAGGTCGACACTCCATGTAGTGGGGGGCTGCCCTAAACTTCGCTTATCAGTACGAGGCTGTACCTCGAGAACCTTTCTTCCCCACCGGTTGTCGGCTCTTCAACCTTTATGGCCGGCCCGTTGTCATTTCAGCTCACTGATCCGTACTTACGCATTTTTCATAAAACCAAAAGCATTTTCCTTCCTATAATTGTAAAACTTATTACCTCGTTTATGTAAGTGAAGGTGTGGGACCGTCTAAGCTTGCGTAACTTGGATCAGCTGGTATCATAGTGCGAAGTTTTGCGGTCCTTGGTCCAAGAACAGAAGAATCAGTGTGAAAGGACCTAACGCCTTCGTAGATGCAAAGACCATAAGGAATTTCCATTTGAGGACAGTTCTGTAGCAGATATTAGAGGTAGCCAGGATTAGATAAAATGTGCAAATCACAAAAACTGTTTCAAGATAGCCTAAGACGTCTCGCGAAGGTGGTTTTACCCGTTATACAATACGAAATGTCTAAAGAAATGTTGTATGTTCGTCCATGAAAACCATTTTTTTTATTTTCTCCTGTATAGTGGGAGCAGTTAACATACATAAATTTTACGACGACAAACACCCAGACCCGGAAAACTTACTTGTTGGAAATACACATACTTCTTCTCCATGCGGGATCGAACCCGCGGCTCTTAGCGCTGCAATTCACTGCTAAGCCACTGCGACACGAAGCATTATTAGAATTTATTTCTGTTATTAAATTTAATGTTTATAAAATCTTCATTGAAAAACTGCTATAAAATGTTTTACAGTTAAATTAAATAACTTTTATCAAATTTAAACAAAATGGTCGCATAAAATTGAATAATATTATGTTCATTAATCATAAGCAACGAATATATCCACATTCCCTGTGTTCTCAAATTGGACAAATGATATTTCAACCCTTTTATGACAAGGGTATTCTAATGTCCACTGTAAATTTAACTTTAGTTTGTTTAAAATAGTAGGTAATTATAAAAGTTGTACTGAAATTATCTTTACTTTTTTGCTTGAACAGTTCGTTAACTCTTACCGAGTGTCTAACCACCAGTCTTATTCCGTATCGTCATCGTCATTACAGCCAGGTCATCACTCCATCTAGTGGGAGGCTGCATTACACTTTAATTACCGTTACGAGTCTTATAATTCGATTGATGGTAAGTAGTTACTGCAGTCCATGGAGTACTCGGAGAATGGAGGACTTGCAGCCAACTTCGAACAAAGAAGGCTACAAATTCGTTTTCACCTCTGAGGATAATATGAAATATCTCTTTGTGCACTTCTATGAAACAAATAATTTTTAATATTTTTTAGGAAGCCAGTCTTCTCTATTTATCATTTTAACCATTTTTGTTTAACCTCAATATTTTTTGGAAGTCTGAGACATTATAAGAATTTAAATTAGCTCAATAAAGTATTTACTATAATGCCATTTGGCTACGAAACCCTAAAAATTAATAATAGAAAATTAAAAAAATTACGAAGTTACAAGAGGCTGCATCCAAAGATATATCTTTGCCTGTTAGAAACATATTATCGATAAGATGATATTGATAGTGTCAATCTCTACAAAAATTAGATCAGAAATAGCGGGAATTCACGTATTTGTTATTATTTTTAATATAATTCTTACACATTTAGAGCATTATCGTAATAAAATGCGATATTTTTCCCTATCCATTTGTGTATAAAACATTTGTACCAGTTCTAAAATATTGCATTTAGAGTCCTAAATATTTTAATTGTACTTATGTGCGAAATTTCCTTTTGTGAATTTTCCTTTCTTGATGAACTGCATTCAGGTACTGCACACGTCAGCATATTTAAATCACACCTTTTAAACAGTTATTAATACTTCAAAATCAAAAATATCGCGAAAATAAGCGGGATTTGTTTCGTTAACGATTGACGTCAGCCCGATATAGGCCTATAGCGTGTACGTGTATGGCCTAGCAATTCTATCTCGTTCTAACATAAGGATATGCTATGCCATTTCTCTTTTACATTGCCAATCTAACGTAAGTATATACTAAATCTATGGTATTATATTTAACCTCACTCATTTGTCTAAATCAGTTTAGGAAAGAATTATAAAATGTGACATTTGTCAATGTGTCAGGTGTTCGTCTTTGCCAACCTTGCACTGTTGGGCATAGGCCTTGTCAAGATTTTTAATAGAATAAGGGTGACAAAAGAGCACGCAGTCCACCTGATGGTAAGTTTGACGGATCTGTGGTGCCATAGCATAACATTGAGTTGCAGCGCGGAACAAGTATTTGTATAGACTACAAATAATTGTTGAGATGTTTGCCTTACGCAATTTATGTTTATGAACTGCTTCCATGATACAGGAGAAAATACAAGTGTGGGGGTAACGTATTTTTTTTTAAATGAAGACAAATATGCTGGGACATCTACATTTATTCTTAATTAAGAAAAAAATGCAGATGGGTTTCACCTCTGAGGATTAAGATGGAATGCCTCGTTTCCAGTACAACGGGTTTCCGGTTCTATACACTCGTCAAACGAAACACACCAGCATTAAGCTGCTTTTGTTTTCTGTGAGGGTGTGGTAGTTCCATGGGACGAGCCGATTCATTCGTGCTACAACTGTAATATTGCTGCAACATGGCTATAACGCGTAAGCAATGCTTACTAAACTTACTCACCACGCTGGATAGGTGGATTGATGATGTGTTCAACATCGACACCCTTGCACTGATTACGCTACTGCCTATTACAAAAAATATACCACCGTTTTGTCAGTTACCAGTCAGTTAAATATCACCACGCAAGGCGAGATTGGCACTTAAATAAATATAAAAAAATTGGTAAATCCAATTGGGAATGCTCTAAGCGCATTAAAAACTACGTATAACATGATTATACGGAATTTTTAAAGTAGTTTAAATATACACAAGTTTTCACTATAAGTATAATAACCTTATTATACTTCCAATTTTCCGATAATTTTATGTCAAACTTCAATTTAAAAAAAGTTTGGAAAATCCAAAAGTGCACTGCATCATCATATCATCATTCAGGTCACTCCATAAAGTCCAAGGCGTTTTTAAGTATAAATATTACATCCTACTTACTTTTAGTACGTACTACTATTTATTTATTCTGTGCTTTTAAAATATTGTAATAAAATATCTGATTATTATTATAACCAAGTGTGTAAAAGAGTTCGAAAGAAGACTTTCACTTTCTTCTACAAATAAATGACAAACGCCAGTAGCGTGTCCCAAATTAAACGTGCTAGTTTATCCCATTTTTAGATTATGTCGACGGTGATTCTAAATAACTTAATCTTATTATTAGTGCCTAAAATTTTAAATAAGAGCTGATTTTATTGACCTTTTAATAACATATAATATTTAAAAGAATTTTTGAGCTGACTTACTCATCTCTCAACTCTACTCATCACGATATGTCTAAAACTATACACTCGATTGACTTGAAATTTAGTATGGTAACTCATTTCGCAATGTAGGCGCTCACTAAGAATGGATTCTACGATAGTCCCATAAAAATAATCTTGATATTTTACATTCGCGCGCCAAACGAAGCGAGCGGGTATTACCTAGTATAATATTATAGGGAATGAGTTGCTTGCATCCGTAGGCTTCTGACCACTAATCCTAGGCCCACCTACACGTGTACCCAGGTGGTGCTAAAGCGTTGACAGCCGAGAACAGACTTGGCTCGCCGTGTGGTAACGACGTAAAATACCACCACCTACTTTCAAACGTGAGGCACAAAATAGAAGTGGCCTGAGTTCTCGGCGCCCCTTGATGGGCAGGGGTGCGAAGAATCTCCGGGAGGAAAACCGGCGACGAGGTTCGCCACCCGTCACGTTTGTCACCTGGAGGGGCGAAAAGTGGTTGCGGAAGCCCGTCTGGCTACGCTGAATGTATGTGGAGCAATGAATGATAAGATGGATGAAGTATGCGATATGATGTATGATAGAAGAATAGATGTGTATGTGTAAATGAACAGGCGAGGAAAGATTACACACATGACATGCCGCGTACTGGTCTG
>JAGSMP010003313.1:0-12297 GCA_029286625.1 Parnassius orleans
TTTCACTTCTACAAATAAATGACAAACGCCAGTAGCGTGTCCCAAATTAAACGTGCTAGTTTATCCCATTTTTAGATTATGTCGACGGTGATTCTAAATAACTTAATCTTATTATTAGTGCCTAAAATTTTAAATAAGAGCTGATTTTATTGACCTTTTAATAACATATAATATTTAAAAGAATTTTTGAGCTGACTTACTCATCTCTCAACTCTACTCATCACGATATGTCTAAAACTATACACTCGATTGACTTGAAATTTAGTATGGTAACTCATTTCGCAATGTAGGCGCTCACTAAGAATGGATTCTACGATAGTCCCATAAAAATAATCTTGATATTTTACATTCGCGCGCCAAACGAAGCGAGCGGGTATTACCTAGTATAATATTATAGGGGAATGAGTTGCTTGCATCCGTAGGCTTCGACCACCTAATCCTAGGCCCACCCTACACGTGTACCCCGGGTGGTGCTAAAGCGTTGACAGCCGAGAACAGACTTGGCTCGCCGTGTGGTAACGACGTAAAATACCACCACCTACTTTCAAACGTGAGGCACAAAATAGAAGTGGCCTGAGTTCTCGGCGCCCCTTGATGGGCAGGGGTGCGAAGAATCTCCGGGAGGAAAACCGGCGACGAGGTTCGCCACCCGTCACGTTTGTCACCTGGAGGGGCGAAAAGTGGTTGCGGAAGCCCGTCTGGCTACGCTGAATGTATGTGGAGCAATGAATGATAAGATGGATGAAGTATGCGATATGATGTATGATAGAAGAATAGATGTGTATGTGTAAATGAACAGGCGAGGAAAGATTACACACATGACATGCCGCGTACTGGTCTGGTAACAGACCGGCCGCTGCCAGGGCAGAATCATCCTCGAAAGAATGGGTCATGTGTGTGTAAGCCGAGACTGCTATGGATACGAATGAAAGTGGGCTTAAAGAAGTTGTTTGTTTAATTTCATTTGTCAGTCCAAACTGTCAATTTTCAATAAAAAATAAAAGCTTGTAATTAACTTGTTTTTGCACTACAATATTATTTTTTATGTAAAACCTGAAAAAATATCTGTCTAATGGAACTCTGATGTCAAGGCTGAATTCAAATGAGCTGTTTATATTTTGCATCAGACTTAGAGCACTACGTACTACGCACTAATGAGGAGAGAAGAGCCTCACGGGCTCGAGTTGTGCATTCATGCCTAAGAATAAAAGTTAAACGGATGAGGGCAGTTCTGACTAAAGTGAAAATATTTCTGACATCTTTAGGGCTTTTATATTCTAATTAAAATCGTGTACACTTTTTAAACACTTTGGTGCATATTACAAAAATTTTAAGTTTTCTTTTTTTTGTCTAAGTCATAAGGCCTGTGTTGGGACCTGTATAAATATTGCAGCGTTACTTTTAGTTTCTTCTCTATTAGGCAGTTATTTTTCAGTGATAAACAGGAGTTGTAGAAAAGATTTACCGTGGTCGCCTCGCTTGACAAGCATGTAACAGTAACAGATCTTTCCCCAACTTTACGATACCTTAATGTCGACTGGTGACCGATATTTGACTTCTTGCATATGCGAAACGGAAGCTGGACTTCCTATCGTTGTCTTATACTACATCTGCAAGGCCAAAACGTATTAATAGATTTTCTGACCAAATTTCAATTACACTTACGTGTTTGATTAAAATAATATGTTTCTAAATAAGTTTTCCTTAACCTGCCTAAGGATATCTACTGCAAAAGATAAAAAAATGGGTGCTAGCTCTTAGCCCACCTTAAACTTCATTGCTACACACTTGTTCATACCAATTTTTGCAATGAAATGCCCTTTTATACCCTGTCAATTCTACTAATTGTTTTGAATTTCTATCAAAGCGAAAACTTTCTAATGTATTTTTGAAACTAAAAAAATTATGTTTTTCTGTTTCAAACACAAAAACCGATACCCAGTATCTAATTTCTCGATCTCAGTACCTTGCCACTGAAAAATAAAAGATTATATTTGTGAAAATTGCAAAACTATTAACTGAGCAAGCACTATTCAAAGTTGATAAACAAGAATTTTGGCTAAATTTGAAATCACGTAACTCACTCCTCAAATGACTGTTATAAATCCTTTTAAATGGAGGAAATGATCAGCATGTCAGGACGCCTGCAGAGGTCAGTTGACTCTCCAATGAGATCATACTTTTCTGTGCCAAAGGACTTCCCTGTTGTATTCCTTTGGTTAACCATTGAGTACTATGAAAGTTCTAGGGCTCTCCGAGCTGTCATGTCGTAGTCATTTGAAGTGTTCCTAACACTCCCAAGTAATTTTAAAAATTGGAAACCATTAGTGATACAGGACGCTCCTTTTTTTTAAATCAGCGCAAAATATTTATGAAGTTTTAAATTATTTATGAAAAGTTTCCTCTAATTATAGACTTAAAAGAAAAGATGAAATTACATGTAAATTATTAAGCATGACATAATTTCACCTGCGTAGCGACTCCCTGAATATTTAATCCTGGCATAAAAATGACTTAGAAAGAGCGATATTTAGTAAAATGTCGGTAATTGAAATATAAAATTATGTATATTTTTTTAATATACCACTTTTGTCATATTCTTACACTCATCTTTAAAAAAAAAACTGATTCTGAGCTATGTTCAAAACTGCAAGTCTTCAGCTCATCGGGAAGTTAGTTTAAAATCTATTACTAAATTTGACCCCAACAGACATACACGAAAGTGGGTTAGTAAAAAAGGGCAAAATAATAAAAAAATAATAAAATACATTTAGATCATTCTTTGTATCTATGAAATTACCGTTTCATATGGGCAAATTGATATTATTTTCTTACAAAAATTTCTTTAATTAATCAAAATATTAACCTAAGCCATGATCTTGCCATGTTATGGGCAGTATGTCGATGTCCTTGCTATAGAAGTATGCTGGTCTGAAAAATATGGTGGATGAGGTAGGTCTCTAGCTTTAGCTTTGATAATTTTACCAACGTCTGTAATTGTGTAATATGTTGCGGAGCGTTGTTATGAATGAGGAATGGTGAAGAACAGTTCACGTATCTGAGTTGTTCGAAAGCCAGCTTCACCACCATCAATTGCAATTCTTGACAATAATGGTCAGCAGTAATTGCGGCACCAGCTAGCAAGAAGCTATACTGAATAACACCAACAGTAGACCACCAAACCGTCACCATGAGCTTCTTCTGGCTAACCTATCATTACACTGTTTAGCTTGAGCACCTGGACTAAATACTCCTCAGTGCAGATTAAACTCAAAATTTCCTACTTTCTATGACAATTCAGCTATACCATGCAAGATTGAACGCGGGCCTCTCGCTATGCGTTACTCAGTTATTTAGATTAAACATTGTTTTGGCACTTACATCAAAAGCGGACGTTAATTCAGCCGTAGTTTGAGACGGATCCGATTCCATTCAGTTCTCCATGACCAAGTTTATTTACCTGATCTTGAAGAACTGAATGGAATCGGTCAAAATTTCCCGAATGTAAGTGATTGAATCAAATACACACCGTTTGTTGGAATAGAATAGAATAAAAAAGAATCATTTTAATTCAATATAGATTACAAGAATACTTATTGAAAGCTTTACCAATGGTTATTAGTGCTATGACCGTATACGCCTTTGATATTGCGTGCCGTTTGAGACGCACGGAACAATTTCCTACGTCGGAGCTCGTATTCAAAATAAATGAGTTCTCTTAGTTTATGGTTATATAAACAGCGATATCATGTAAAAATATAACTCAAAGAAACAAATGAATAACTAATTTTAAAAATTGAATAATGCATGCTGTAAATATAAAATTAATTTGAATTCAGAATTCCAAGTAAACTATAGCTATTACAGTTCAAAGTGGCCAGTTCAAAAAAATGGCAATTTCGTAGGTAAAGAGCTAATAAGACAGATTTTGAAAAATTTAAGTAACTAAAATCAGTAACGCGCTTCACGGTTCCAAGCCATTTAAATAACAATCGTCAAATTATGGCGATACAAAACATTAAACACTTTTTTATTTTATACTTAAAAAATAACAAATAAAATAATAATAAAAATAATAGTTTACAATTTAACGTCTTAGTAACTCAATTTTGTCCCGCAGGTGTCGTAATAGGCGACAGAGGTATAAAACAGGAGCTGGGCAGCAGCATCTTCTTGATAACATCTCAAAATAATAAAAACTAAGGTTGCTAACCCGCCTGCCAACCGTGGCAACTATGGCATTTTTTCGGCATTGGATAGGATGTAATAAATAAGTAAATAAAAAAAATGTTTCATTTAAAATATGAAAACAAAGTATTTCGATTTTTAGATATTATAATTAATCTACACATAGGGTTAACAAAAACGAAATATCGAGTTTATAACTCTTTTTTAATGTTAATTCTTTAAAAAAATCCAGTAACATAGTAACATATCCTCGAGGAATGGTTTCAATGTAGCATTACTGAGTCGTAAAATCCCTTCGAGAGTCCTTTATATCTTATTGTTTAAGTATCAACTAATTGGAAAAGAAAAGCTTCATAAAAATCTTTTAAATAAAGAATTAAACCCTTGCTTACTTTTTTTAATGGTTCCACAATAAGGTTAAAAAAATATACTATTTGTGAGTATTATATTTTTTGATTACGAGCACGCAGCAGTGTCAAAAAAACATTAAGAAGCTTGTGTTAATACATATTTATTTTTAAAAATAAATAAATTATTATGATGAATACTTATTTATTTATACTTTATTAAACCTTATAAAACAAAATAGGATCAAAAGGCGGACTTAATGCTAAAAGCATTTAATATAATCCGCCATTTAACAGTGCTTAGGGCAGTAATAACACTACAAGGGCGGTTACAGAGAACATAAAAAATAATATTATAAAAACATAAAAAATGTCATAAAAAACCAAGTAATTATTTACTATTATTTTCTAGAATGCAAACAAACCTGCAATGATTTAAAGCCTACAAAGCCGCAATTGTATGTGCTGAGCACGTGATAGTGTTACTAAGTACAAAAAGTTAAAAAAACCCTGCCCTGTAGGAACCCTGCTAGTTCTTGTCAAGTGTTAGTTCTCAAAAGTGAAAATGCATTTGTAGCCAGTTCTTGATTTAAAGTTTAAGGTTAAGAATATCCACTACCCCACATCTTCCCGTGGGTGTTGTAAGAGGCGACAGTGGGAAACAGGCAGGAGATGGGCAGCAGCATCTTCCTGATAACAGCAATATCACAATAAAATAACTACGGTTGCCAACCCGCCCACCAAGTGTAGCAACTATGGCAATATACCCCCCCAATGAATAAAGTTACAAAGAGACGGCCCCAAGTCCCAGGCAGCCCCGTGGCGACCATGGTAACGGCGTGGCAGGGGGTGCTAAGAATCTCCGGTGGAGGTTCGGTTGCCACCTAAGACGACTCAACCTGGTAACTTATAACGCACGCACCCTGAGGACTGACTAGAAGATCCAGAAGCTGGAAGAAGAGATAGACAAGTTACTTATAGGATTATCCGAGGTCCGAAGAGAGGGGGAAGACACGGTATTCCTCGAATCCGGCATCTATCACCGGGAGGGCGACCATCTGTCCCAAGGAGGTGTCGGATTTATCGTCCACAAGTCTCTCGTCAACAACGTTGTAAAGATTGGGAGTGTGTCGACGAGGGTTGCGTACCTTATACTCAAAATCACCAAACGGTATTTGCTGAAGGTCATACAGGTTTACGCACCAACCTCAGCAAACCCCGATGAGGAGGTGGAGAAATGTGAGGGATATCTCTAGAGCCATGCATTCCTCCAAAACCCACTATACGGTGTTAATTGGAGACTTCAACGCAAAACTAGGCACAAGAGAGAACGGTGAGCTGAAAGTAGGAAATTCGGAATAGGGCAGGAACCCAGGGGCCACTAGCAGGCTGACTTCATGGAGAAAGAGGGACTCTTTATGATGAACTCTTTCTTCCAGACCCCACAGGAAGTGGACCTGGTCGAGACCCAACGGTTCCACAAAAACTGAGATTGACTTCATTATGACGACCAGACGACAACTGTTCAGTGATGTCTCAGTGATCGCGAGGGTGAAAACCGGCAGCAATTACTGAATGGTTAGACGCACAATGAACCTAAACGTTAAGTTGGAGAGGTCTCGTCTAATGAAGTCAACGCTTCGTCCCCCTCGTGCTCTAGTCCAAAGTACCGAAACCTTTCAGCTCGAGTTACAAAATCGTTCGGAGCTAAGTTCTGCAAGACCCGCCGCAAAAGAATACAAAAACTCTCCGATCACACTCTTAATCTCATGGCTTTATGGCGTTAGACGGAAAATGAAGCTGTAGTCTTCAACAGATTTGACAGCATACAGGCAACTGAACAGACAGATCTCCAAATGCATGAAGAACTACAGACCGATTTCCCTTCTGATCCGCGTCTACGTGCTGTTTTCGAGAGTCATTACGAATCGTCTCGCACGCAGATTCGATGACTTTCAGCCTCCCGAACAAGCCGGTTTCCGAAAAGGCTTTAGTATCATAGACCACATACACACCCTTCGGCAAATTGTGCAGAAGACCGAAGAGTACAATCTGCCACTTTGCCTTGCGTATTTGGACTGTGAGAAAGCCTTTGATTCCATCGAAATTTGGGCGGTGCTACAGTCCCTTCAGCGGTGCCAAGTGGACTGTCGGTATATCGAAGTACTGACGTGTTTGTACAGTAGGGCTACGATGGCTATCCGAGTACAGAACCAGAGTACGAAACCTATCCAACTGCAGAGAGGTGTAAGACAGGGTGACGTTTTATCCCCGAATTTTTCACCGCTGCATTGGACGACGTTTTCAAGCAATTGGACTGGAAAGTATAGGGTATTAAAATCAACGGCGAGGACATCACTCACCTTCGATTTTCCGACGATATAGTCCTTATGGCAGAATTGCTGGAGGACCTAAGCACTATGCTCAATGACCTTAATAGTGCCTCCCAACGGATAGGTCTTAAGATGAACATGGACAAAACAAAGATTATGTTTAATGTCCATGTCACACCTACGCTGGTAGTTGTTGGTAGCACTAAGCTCGAAGTTGTTGACGAGTATGTTTACCTGGGACAAATAGTCCGAATAGGTAAGTCCAACTTCGACCGAGAGGTAAATCGACGGATTCAACTCGGTTGGGCAGCGTTCGGGAAATTACGGCACATCTTCTCGTCAGATACCTCAAAACTTGAAAACGAGACTGTACAACCAGTGCGTGTTGCCAGTGATGACCTATGGAACTGAGACGTGATCCTTCACTGCTGGCCGGATGAGGTAGCTCAAGGTCACTCAGTGAGCTATGGAGACGGCTATGCTCGGAGTTTCTCTACGTGATAAACTTAGAAATGAGGATATCCGCAGTAGAACCAGAGTGACCGACATAGCCCAACGGTTAGTAAGTTGAAGTGGCAATGGGCCGGCCATATAGCTCGAAGAACCGACAACCGATGGGAAAAAAGGTACTCGAGTGGCAGCCTCGTACTGGCGGACGAGGTGTAGGGCGTCCCCCCACTAGATGGAGTGACGACCTGGTAAGACATGCAGGAAGTCGATGGATGCAGGTAGCTCAGGACCGTGTTTTGTGGCATTCCTTGAGGGAGGCCTATGTTCAGCAGTGGACTTGTAAGGGCTGTAATGTTGATGATGATGCATATACCCAGTGGTGAATATATATATGAACTATAATAGATAATGAACTGGGGTTTACACCAAGGAACAAAAATATTTAGATTGTGAGAGAATGGCGTTTGAGCTAGACTGCGAGCCTGTGTTTCAAAGCACCAGCACTCTCCTCACAGGATGTAGGTCATATTAGTACAGATAATGATTAAACTGGTAACCAAAAAAACGAGAGAAAAAATAAGTGTCTCTCTCTCTCTCTCTCTCTCTCTGTGCGTGTATGTGTGTGTGTGTGTGTGTGTGTTTGTGTGTGTGTGTGTGTGTCAGAGTGGCTGTAGGCGTTAATATATTAGTATATTACCTACCTGATAGGATGAAGGAGAGATTCAGTCTCCCCATAGTTCATAGTCTGCAAATAATTAGAGACTAGATTTGCAGGACAACTTTATAAGAGGAAAGATGTTGAGTTCACGATGTAGTTTATTGTAGAAGGGCCCAAGAAACAGAAAAGCGTTGTGAAGTTAAGGTTTTGAACAGGGTTGAACGTACTACAAGGTGATTTCGCTGGGAAGACAGTAAGAGGATCATACATACTTACTATGTTGTTTGAAGAAAGACTCAGGTTGCATATATGGCATATAACAGGAACAAATAAATCCTTTCCGCATTTAAGGATAGATGAGAAAATATTATCCCACCCGACCGCACAGTGATGAGATGAGGGAGTGAACTTCAGATGGAGTGGTATTAAGGAGGACAAAGGTCTGATTTTAGCGAGGTATTGGGAATTTTTGGCGGGAGGGAGTTGAGACAAGAAGTATATCCTCAGCGAGAGATTTACCAATATTGGCAAATAAAGCATTTGTACTATCAAGCGATTGGGAGGTGGTGAACATAAAAGTGAGGAGATCGTTGGAGTCGGACCGCTGTTTGTTCATGGTCTTAACATCTCTGATAGCGCCTTATTTATCCGCTCTCTATCATATGCTATTTTAATCTTCCTAAGAATTTAGAAGTTACGGTAGTGATAGTAAGTTTTCGAATTATGTCATTTTGAGGTCTTTTCTAAGTTTCTCGTGCATGCCTTCTCTATCTCAGATACATCTTAATAACCCAGGAGTCATCAGGGTTTGAAATTTCAGTGTCAGTGTTTCACTACAATCACCCTATCATAACATATATTTTTTGTAATTGTAAAAATAAATTGTACAATCGTTTGTCATTATATTATTATATATGAAACTTTGTTACTAGGTTACAAAATTTTACTCCTTTCGTTTTCGTTCACTGGGCAAAACGCAGGTGTTATATGGGTAATGATATATTACAAGATTTATCATATACATCTAACTTTCGTTCTTTTGCTGATTAAAGAACCTTCATTTGTCTTTCATTTCTACAAATTCTCACAAATTGTATCACCATACTACATATAAAATAACGTGACAGCCTATATTATATGTCTTCTCTCATTTCTAAGTAATTATTAATATCGATTATGTTTCTAAGTAATTATTAGTATCGATTATATTATATCTACAAAACTAACATAAAATAATAGTCGATTAGTTATCACATGTAATATACTATTTTTTTAATCAAATTATTGTAGCCAACGATTTTACAGTCACCCTGATAGTAAGTGAACACTGCTGCCCATGGACACTTGCAATCATCTAAACAAGAAGACTACGTTATAGCGTTGTCATTTCTATGGTCAGTTTTCTGCCGTCACCAGCGATTTTTATGGACCGTATGCCAAAGTCAAGGTCAAATATTTTTATTCAAAATTGAATTTTATATAGCACTTTTTGAAAGTTGCATGACCAATGGATCAAGAAAAGGCCATTTCTTCCTCAAATGCGATTTCTCTGGGTGGCGGTGGCTGGGAGCATACTCCTTTGGCTCAGCGCTAAAATGGCTATGAAACATGAATGAGAAAGGTTCGCGACGACAAAAAAAAAAGAATTGTAAAATAGTGTTCGTGTATAGCAATAATTAATACAGTAATTATATGAAAATAATGTTCGTGTGACACTATTAAGTGCATACATAACGACTTTGACTCATAAGTATATTGCTATTGTAATATAGTTTATAGTATAAAGAGATAAGATAGTATTTTTAATGAATATTAAACTTAGAGTTAGAATATTTTTGTTATGTTAGTGTAGGAAATAATTATGCAATAGTAGAAGACTAAAACAACCAATCAGAGATATAATTAGAGTAAGACAGAAATATGTTGTTACATAATCTAAGAGTTTAAATTATTTATAATATTTTTTATATTTAAGAAGTTGACCAAGTATACAAAATTAGCATACTTACTTAGCTTAAGATAAGATAAGATAGACTTTAAGATAAAATTTAAAAAGGCTCAGGCCAATTTCGAATAAAAATATTTTTTATTTAAAATAGGCCTACAAATAAAAATAGTGTCCTATCTTCATTAAGTCCATTTAACTTATCCCAATCAAGAATGTATTGTCACTATTTTTGATACACTCCAAGTATACATAATTAATTTAAGTTCTTAATAATTATATTAATCATAATCCCCATATAAAAAGAATATTATGCGAAGCACATGTTATTTGTATTTGAAGATTGTGGTACCTAGAAAGTTTTCGTTTTACAAAACTTTGCCTAAAGGATGAGCATTTAAAACAAACATGTCAAAACTTTTACTTTCAAAAGATTCTAAATATAAAGGTCGCTAAAACATGCTTTTCGGAAATTCCTACTCTTCTTGTAAAATATGTTATGTAACAATTATAATGTTAAGTATTTATATTTATATATTTTTTTAGAGTGATGAAAATTGTCAGTTTTAGCTAAATTTGACACATTTTGTTAAAGACACCATAATTTTATGAATAAAATTGTAGAATAAATTTAAGATATCTGTTTCTAACACCGCCTACTTTAAGAATAGACACTTCAGATGTATTTTCCGCTCTCACTCTCACACAGCAGCTCTTCTTGAGCTAATATGCTATTCGTAAGTTGGTAAACATATTCTGCGAAAGCAGATTCCATTGCCTTGCACTTGCTCAGCATATATTTATATATATATATATATATATATATATATATATATATATATATATATATATATATATATATATATAAATATATATATACATATCAGTATCAGAACATATGACATAATACAGTAATTTTACATATTTAAATAATATATTTAAGTCAACCTGTCAAAATTTATTTTTTATATTTTATTTTATTATAAAGTTGTATTATATTTTATTATAAAGTTGTCCTGCAAATCTAGTCTCTAATTATTTGCAGACTATGAACTATGGGAGACTGAATCTCTCCTTCATCGTATCAGGTAGGTAATATACTAATACATTAACGCCTACAGCCACTCTGACACACACACACACACACAAACACACACACACACACACACACACACACAGAGAGAGAGAGAGAGAGACTTTCTCTCGTTTTTGGTTACCAGTTTAATCATTATCTGTACTAATATGACCTACATCCTGTGAGAGTGCTGGTGCTTTGAAACCTGGCTCACAGTCTAGCTCAAACGCCATTCTCTCACAATCTAAATATTTTGTTCCTTGGTATAAACCCCAGTTCATTATTATACTTTTTAGATTGCAGAAAATAAAATTTTATTATTATTATTTCTGACTTATAATACTACTGGGTATATGCATCATCATCACTCTCACAGAATACCAGCGTAAAATAGCAGCTTAATGCTGCTGTGTTTCGTATGGTGGGTGTAGAGAACCGGAGACCCTTTTTACTGAAAAAGAGGCATTCTATCTTAGTCCTCAAGGCTGACAACGCATCTGCATTTTGATTCATAAACGAGGATAGATGTAGATGTCTATGGGCCACAGCAACCACTTACCATCAGGTGAACTGTATGTTTGTTTGTCACCCTATTTCTATTTTAAAAAAAAACCTGCTTTTCCAGGCACGAGGGTGAAACACCGCCAACTTTCTGACTCCGGACTCCTACTGTAGAAAAACTGAACAACTGGTTTTTTTTGCCCAACCCGAAATTTGTATCCAGGACCTCATGATTAGCAGCCGCGTTTAAGACCACTAGGCCAAGAGCAGTTAACTATTTATATAGTCTGTTTGCTTAGATACAGTTGCCTTTGTGTCGCGCCGCCTTGGCACGTGCCGCATTTTGTCAAAGGTCATTTGTCATTTTGAAAAAGTCGCCGCCGCGACATCAAAGGTCGCCGCGTGCTGCGTACACCCGAAGAAGAATTTGGAATTTTAAAACAAAACACCGTAGTGAAAGGTTCTTTGTAACCTAACTTGTTTTTATTATTTATATTCGTATTTTACTACAATAACCATAAGAATAAAATAGTATTCTATTTTATTCTTAGAATAGAAAAACATTTATTTATCAAACATAAGTGCGCCTCCGGATGTACCGACCCTATCTTAGCAAACAGACAATAACTTACATACGAAATAATGGTTACTAACCACATCGGACTCTAAGGAGAGTGTCTTTCTTAAACGGCAAGTAAAAACCCAGACCTCTTCTACAGTAAGGAGGATTTTCCTAAACTGCCACGCTTGGCAGGCAGATCGGCAATCGCAGTTACAGATGTCTTGCACCTTTGACGCTG
>JAGSMP010003314.1:0-12185 GCA_029286625.1 Parnassius orleans
CAGCGTAAAATAGCAGCTTAATGCTGCTGTGTTTCGTATGGTGGGTGTAGAGAACCGGAGACCCTTTTTACTGAAAAAGAGGCATTCTATCTTAGTCCTCAAGGCTGACAACGCATCTGCATTTTGATTCATAAACGAGGATAGATGTAGATGTCTATGGGCCACAGCAACCACTTACCATCAGGTGAACTGTATGTTTGTTTGTCACCCTATTTCTATTTTAAAAAAAAACCTGCTTTTCCAGGCACGAGGGTGAAACACCGCCAACTTTCTGACTCCGGACTCCTACTGTAGAAAAACTGAACAACTGGTTTTTTTTGCCCAACCCGAAATTTGTATCCAGGACCTCATGATTAGCAGCCGCGTTTAAGACCACTAGGCCAAGAGCAGTTAACTATTTATATAGTCTGTTTGCTTAGATACAGTTGCCTTTGTGTCGCGCCGCCTTGGCACGTGCCGCATTTTGTCAAAGGTCATTTGTCATTTTGAAAAAGTCGCCGCCGCGACATCAAAGGTCGCCGCGTGCTGCGTACACCCGAAGAAGAATTTGGAATTTTAAAACAAAACACCGTAGTGAAAGGTTCTTTGTAACCTAACTTGTTTTTATTATTTATATTCGTATTTTACTACAATAACCATAAGAATAAAATAGTATTCTATTTTATTCTTAGAATAGAAAAACATTTATTTATCAAACATAAGTGCGCCTCCGGATGTACCGACCCTATCTTAGCAAACAGACAATAACTTACATACGAAATAATGGTTACTAACCACATCGGACTCTAAGGA
Organism: Parnassius orleans; assembly: GCA_029286625.1. Classification (NCBI taxonomy): domain Eukaryota; kingdom Metazoa; phylum Arthropoda; class Insecta; order Lepidoptera; family Papilionidae; genus Parnassius; species Parnassius orleans. Next base: position 793 of record JAGSMP010003314.1, read on the forward strand.
GAGTGTCTTTCTTAAACGGCAAGTAAAAACCCAGACCTCTTCTACAGTAAGGAGGATTTTCCTAAACTGCCACGCTTGGCAGGCAGATCGGCAATCGCAGTTACAGATGTCTTGCACCTTTGACGCTGCTGCCAAACGCTGGTTTGGGTATTTTACGTCTTGCATAAACGAGGTTGTTATACCGCCATCTATGGGAAACCATTAGAAATCCCAAGAACAATATGAAGAAAACCACGTCCTTTCATCAAACATTATCTTACGCCACCACCATATAGTAGACTTTCAACCTGGTTGAGCCTTGCTGTAGCATGTATATTATGGTTTTCGCACGAAAAGGTTGGCTCGATCGGGGAAGGATCACGCTCTCCCAGAATATAAGCGTAAAATAGCAGCTCAATGCTACTGTGTTTCATATAGTGAGTGTAGAGAACCGGAGGCTATTTCTACTGGATAAGAAACATTCCATCGTAGTCCTTTGATTCTCAAATGTCTATGGCCACAGCATCTATTTACCATCAGGTGGACTGTGTGCTTGTTTTTCACCCTTACGCCTTCTATAAAAAATGCCAGGATTTCCCATTCTCAGCTCATCCTTGTACCTAGTTTTTCATTGAAGTACCCCACAAGAACCCTTGTGACCAATCAGCAAATACCGCTTCGTAATTCTGAGTTCAAGTAACCCAACCCTCGTCCACTCACTCTTTTTTTGATTCTTAATCGAGGAATGTGAATTCTCCCTGCGCCACAGTATCCACTTACCTTCGGGTTGACTGTGTGTGCATTTATCATCCTTATTCTATAAGTGTGAGAAGTGTGAGGAAAGTGTGAGGGTGATATCGAAAGAAGAGTGAATGCAGGAAACATGGTGAATGGAGCTTTGCACTCCTTTATGAGCAGTCGGAAGTTGTCTAACAAGGCTCGTTTGGCTGTGCATGAGGGGGTGTTGGTTCCGACACTCATGTACGGAAATGAAAGTTGGGTATGGCAGAAGAAACTTGAAAGCAGAATAAATGCAGTTGAGATGAGAGCGTTAAGAAGTATGATAGGAGTTAAATTGAGTGACAGGATAAGAAATAGTGAGATAAGGAAACGTTGTGATTTGAAAGAAGATGTAGTGACAAAAATTGAGAAAGGTATGCTGAGATGGTTTGGCCATGTCGAGAGAATGAATGAAGAACGATTGACGAAAAAAGTGTATAAGGCGAGTGTGAATGAAAGTGTTGGAAGGGGTAGACCTAGGAGGACGTTTCTCAACCAAATCAGGGACGTCTTGAAAAAAGGCCAGGTCAAGAGTACCCTAAACCGAAGAGCATGTAGCAAGTGGAAAGAAGTGGTCTCTGCCTACCCCTACGGGAAAGAGGCATGATTATATGTATGTATGTATGTATTCTATAAAAAATACGGTAGAGTGTATTTCCTATTATTCGCATAGATAAATGACAAAGGAAAACCCTAGTTTTTCTACTTTATACCAAACGAATACAGAATTCAGAATGTTTATAAGCGTATACTAAAGGACAAGAAATAAAATGTTGATATTAAACACTCATTCTGCAATCAAGTCACGTGTTCAATATAAGAATTGGCTTCGAATAGCTATCAATTTTTCTTTAGTCTCTGATTTAATTATTTGAACGCTTTTGGCATGTAAAACTGTAAATCATAAAGAATGAATTTTACATTTGGAAATTTTACCACAGAAAAATTATTATAAGCATTGATACGTGAACACTTAAAGTTGTCGTACGCACAGAACACAATTACTCTCTACCAAGAGGTCGTACGTATTTTATAAATGCATAATTTGTACTTTTTAAGAGTCAAGAAACCTACGCGTTCTCGTTTCATCAAGATAAACGTGTTTTGTTATTGATACAGCAAAAATACCAAAAAAGTCAACAAATAATTTTTGATTCAATTACTTTTTCTCACTAGAAATACCTTAGTACTTGAAGAGTTTTAAGGTGAAAAGTCCGATGGGCTCTTAGAAGAAGTCAAACCAATAATGTAATAATTCAGAGCCTGCGAAATTTCACAGGAATTAAAGAAAATAACTCATTTAAAGAGAATATCTAGTAATCAGGATAAGTCGCGGCGGACCCATTGCCGCACTCTCAAGTTTCGCCGCTTTTTATGGGAACTTTACAAGCAGTACTAACACTCAAAAAAATCTAAGAGAATGTTTATTTGTAACAAAATAGCACGACGGACTATGGGAACAAACATTTTGTTTAATTTATTAAGCATCGTTGTTATAATTTTTTAAATAAACAGGCAGTTATTAACACATCTTGATTATTCTTTTTAATATGGCCCAAATTTTTTTCGCATATTGTCAATAAATTTTTAAATATCATGATATATTCAAATGATGGAAACATTATGGAGGAACTCTTTTTATACTATATTATGTACCTTTAATTAAAAACGTTTAATAAAATATATACCTACAATACACATAATTAAATTTTACCTTAAACTCTGTCAAAATCTAATTCAATTACAATTTTTAAATTTGAAGCTTTGTTTCTAATGTAGTGGTAGGAAAGAAGCGATAAATTCTACTAACGTATTAATAAATCACCTAAAGTTATTTGGGGTCCGTCGATTGGCTTGAAATTTTAATACCGAAAACATCCTCCCCTATACTAGCTGCGACGTGATCCGTCTTCACGTGATTTATTAGTTAGTACTAGACCTTTTAATGTGGCAGTTGGAAACAATATTATCTTTGAATGCGACAGGCAAACGTTTGATTTTTTGTCGGGAATTAATCCTAAAATGAACTTGGTAAATTATCTACACATATAAATAAAATTGAAATGTCTGTCTCTAATAGTGTTGCCCAAAATCGGTCTTGGTCTTGCAGTCTTGGTCTTGTTCTTGCATTTTTGCAAGACCAAGACCAAGACGAGGACCGCCTAATTTTAAGACTAAGACCAAGTGTGACCGTGCAAGATTTGAGCAAGAACAAGACTAAGCCTGCGATACTCTTGCGTCTTGCAGTTAGGACTGAGTGTCGTTTCATGGATTAAAGGAGTTCGGGTATACGCTTAGGGACTCTATGAGACGCAAAAAATTCTATTAAAAAAATTTGGAAAATTGGAATTATGCGCATTACAAACAATACCATAAACATACATAGCGAATGAAAATATCCATTAAAAGAAAAAAGAGTGCATCCCTAGTCTTGACCATCGGCACTTTGACACAATTGATAAAATATAGGGTATCACGGTCGACAACGCAACTGCAAATATCAAATTTATGTATGAACTGGATAAACAGCTTTGATTCAGACAATCAACATTTCCGGTGCTTTGCTCACATTTTGAACCTTGGTGTACAAGATTTATTAAAGACCTTAGCATTACACAGTGAAACTGAGAATAACGGACAAGAACAGCAGTATGAAGACTATGAAGACGAAACTGAGGAAGATGAAGAATATGCGCCAAATATTGCTGACTCACGTACAGCTATAAAAAAATTACTCAGTATTTACAGTAAAATAAAAAGAAGTGAGATATTGAAGAGGAAGTTTCAGCCTGCTTGTGAAGCAGCTGGCGTGCCATCAAATCTGAATCCCATACTCGACTGTCCAGCGAGATGGAATTCCACACATGATATGATTGGATTTGATTTAAAAGTGAGAATTGGCATTGACATATTGTGCACTTCTGTCACCGAATTGAATGATTTTCAAATTACAGATAGTGAATGGCAAATACTCGAAAAAATACATAATTTCTAATAAACTTTAAACTTTTATCAACGAAACTTGGTGGAGAAAAATATGTTACATTACCGTTAGTCATTGTATCATTCAGTCTCTTGCTCGATAAAATTGAATCCATGGTAAAACAATTAGATTAGAAACCTAATCGATCCGAAGTGGATGAAAGGCTCATTCTGGGTTTCCAAGCAGATCGAGACGAAATGCTTAAACATTATAAGAAGAGCAACAGCATTTATTGTACCTCTTTAATTTTAGACCCAAGGCATAAGGCTCAGACTTTTGACATGATATTATGGGGAAGCAAAGTAAAACAGAAAGCCTGCGCAAATTTAATGAACTTTATAAAGAATATAAAAGTCTACACTCAGTGAATAAATCTCTAGAATCACTAAAGACGTAATAGACTTTAAGAAACTGTATGCATTTCCCTCGACGTCATCTGGATCTGGATCTTGTCTTCAAGGCTTATTTATTGATGAGTTGGAGGAGTACCTAAGTGAACCCAGAGCCGCCAGCTTGGAAGACATTTTAGAGTGGTGGAGAACGCATGAGACAGAATATATGACTTTATCGAAGATGGACCGTGATTTTCTTTCAATACCTGTAACTTCAGTGCCTGCTGAGAGATTATTTTCTAAAGCACCATTAGTAATTAAAAAACATAGAAATAGGTTAAATGATGAGACAGCCAGATAATAAATAAATAAATAAAATAAAATAAAATAAAAAAGCCTTTATTCCTTGCAATATCGAGTTCTTATTAATTCTAGTAGTTTTATGGTAATGGGTTAGTGTCTTTAATTAATTTATTAATATACTTAAATTATTTGTTAGTATTATTTATTAGTATTATTTATTGCTAGGACCCCAGATTGGGTATAGGCCTCCTCCAAAGATGCCCATTTGTCTCTGTCTTGTGCTATTTGGCTCCAGTTTGAGCCAGCGGTTCTTTTAAGATCGTCTTCCCATCGTGTTATTGGCCTTCCTCTGTTTCTTTTTCCTTGTGGACCTTTCCATAGGGTTGCTCTTACGGTCCATCTCTGGTCTGTAAGCCTCGCTACATGGCCTGCCCATTTCCACTTTTGCTTTTGTGCATAGCTCAAGGCATTTGTAACTTTCGTAATTGCCCTTATTTTTGTGTGTAGTATTTTGTCGATTTTCTTTACCTTGAGCATGCTTCGCTCCATTCCTCGCTGACAGGTGGTGATTTTTTGCTTGACTTTGGCCGTAAATTTCCATGTTTGGCATCCGTATGTTAAGCACGGTAAGAGACTAGAGTTCATAGTCTTAGTTTTTATACTTATTGGCATGTTACTTTTGAAAATCTCCTTTAGACTCCAATATTTGTTCCATGTTTGTTGTACTCTTCTTTCTATTTCTATGTCGTTGTTTTTTCTGTCAAAACTGATTGTTTTTCCCAAGTATATGTATGTTTCTGTGTATTCTAACGGGTTTTCATGAATAGTTATTGGTATTTTATGACTATTTGTCATGGTCATGGTTTTATTAAAATTGATTTCTAATCCAACTTTTGCACTAGCTACTTGTAATGAATTGATCATGAACTGAAGTTGTGAGCTGGTCTCTGATAATATCACTATGTCATCTGCGAATCTCAGGTGACTTAGAAGGCCTTGTATGTTGATCCCTAGTTTGTTCCAGTCTAGCTTGTTAATGATGGTTTCAAGAATGGCTATAAATATTTTTGGGGATAGCGGGTCTCCCTGCCTTACGCCCCTCTTTATGGGGAAACTTGGGCCCAAAGTTTCTAACTTTATTCTGCCTATGTTGGCGTTATATATGCTTTTGATGACCTTTATATATACTTCGTCCACTCCTTCTTCTTTCAAGCTTTCCCATATACTTGTGTGTGTTACCGTATCGAAGGCCTTTTGATAGTCGACAAAAGCGAGATATAGAGGTCGCTATTGCTCTTGATACTTCTCTATAATTAACTCAAGGGTGTGTATGTGGTCTACTGTAGAGAACCCCTTTCTGAAACCTGCTTGTTCTATAGGTTGTCTAGCGTCAATTATAGGACTGATTCTTGCGTTGATTATGGCGGAGAACAGCTTGTATAGACTCGGTAGCAAACTTATTGGTCTATAGTTCCCTATGTGTTTTGGGTCGCCCTTCTTATATATTAGGATAATATTGGATTCGGACCATTGTGTAGGTGCTTCAGAATTTTGTAATATTACATTGAATAGCTCAGCTAGTGGAGTGGCCAAGATTTCCTGTGCTGTCTTTATTGCTTCGTTTGTGATGTTGTCTGATCCGGGGGATTTTTCTAGTTTTAGTTTTTTTATTGCTTCTATTATTTCTATTTCATCTATTGATTTAATGTTCTTTTCACTGCAATGCCTAGTATAATTGTTTTGACTAGTAGTTGTTTGGGTCATATCACTGTATAGTATTTTATAAAAATCGGTTGCTATAGTAATGATGTCTAAGCGTTTGTTCGAGTCTGTGTCAATCCTCTTCAATCCTTCTATCCAAGTATTGTGAGTTCTGAGGTCCTTGAAGGCCTTTTTTGTACTTCCGGTGATATGTAGATGTCTTTCTATTGTGTTTTGTCTGTATTTTGCGTAGTCATGTTTAATATATTTATTGACTAGTTTGTAGAGTGCGGCGAGTTCTTTTTTCATAGAGCGTGTTTTATGTATTGTTTTCTGTAATTCTATTCTTCTTTGTAATAGAGCTGCTGTTTGTGTCGAGAAAATCTTATGGCGATTTTGTTCATCTCCCGTTACTCGGGCTAGTCTTAAACTGCGTATGATAGAGTTTGTTATATTATCATACTGGCTTTGTCTTGATGTGTTTTCATGGCGAACTGGTGAATCTAACAGCATTTTTGACAAGTTATGTTTGTACTTTGATATTTCTTCTTCAGTCCTTAGTTGGTTTACTTGTTTTTTTGCAAATTTGATTCTACTTTTCTTTTGGTTGGTTAGTTTTACCGATGCTCTGATTAGCCTATGGTCTGACGGGTAGTTTAAGTTCATAGTACTTATATCTTTAAAAATTCTAGGTTGATTGGACAGTATGTAGTCTATTTCGTTTTTGTATTCACCGTTTGGAGAACTCCATGTCCACCTTCTGTTTGGCTTCTTTCTGAAACATGTATTTATTATTGTTAATTTGTGTTCTAATGCAAAGTCCACAAGTTTCCGTCCCCTGCCGTTTCTTGTGCCATAACCAAATTGTTTCATTACCAAATGTTCTTCTTTCTTGGTAACTCCTATCTTTGCATTAAAGTCTCCCATTAGTATAATGGTCTTATGAGTGGTCTCTAATGCTTTTTCAACTGTTTTGTAAAATTCATCTATTTCGTACTCGATTGCAGCTTCAGTTGGTGCATATACTTGTATGAAGGTTAGCATATAACCTTGAATATTTAAGTTCAGTACTGCGACCCGTTCTGACATGCCGATGAAACTCTCTATACTGGTTTTATGTGATTTGTTTATTATAAAGCCTACCCCGTATTTGCCTGGAGTATACCCAACGTAGCATAATATAAATTTCTCGTGTTCTTCTATTCTATTACCTGTCCGTCTTAGTTCCGAAATTCCAATTATGTCATACTTGATATATTTTATTGATTCTTCTAGTTCTAATAGGCGATCGTGTGACGATAAGGTTCGGACATTGTATGTTGCAATCTGTAGTTGGTAATGTTTTTTACTATTTTTGTTCTTCTTAACTGTGGTTTTTATCTTTGGAGGGTTTTGGTCGTAATCTTCCACGGTGACCAGCCAGGTTGGAAGATGATGTATGTTTCTTGCTTTTGTTTGTTCGTTTGTGGGCTCTGTGGAGGAGGGCTTGGTTTTGTTGTTATGGTTGTTTGTTTTGGTTATTGTTCGCGTTTGTTGTATTTTTTATTGGTTAGGAAGCCTAGTATACCCGGTTTTATGAGTCCCTCTGAGACACTGTTTGACCTTTTGACCGATACATCAGCTTGTTGTATTTTGTTCTTTTTGTTTGTTTGTGTATGTGTTACTCTCAGTACTTGGTGCAAGGACATTTCAGTTGAAGTAGGTTGTTTTCGCTTAGTGATGTTTCTAGATATTATCAACTTGTCATATTTAATTACGGCTGTGTTTCCTTCTCTCTCCAGTTGTAGCTGTACTTTTAGTTCCTTCCTCTTCTCAGTACTTGTTTTGGATAATCTTCCTTAAAGTAGTGGAGTGTATCTTTAGCGCTCCTTTTGTTTCATAATTTTTATTTTTGTGCCTAGTGTTAAGAAATTTACCACTATAGGGCGGTCTTTCTGTCTTCTTTCTATTCTTTTAACTTCTTGTATGTCGCTGTAGGTCAGTTTGATATGTAAATATTGTTCCACCCATTTAATAATCCTTTTTCTAGACTATCATATGATGTTTCAGTCTCCTCAATACCGAAAAATACCAAATTTCTTTTCCTTTCTTGTTTTCCAGAAAGTAGATCCTTTTTCCTGATTTTCCACTATTTGTTTTAATTTTCATGTTTGTGTTCCCACGCCAAAATTTTTCTTCGAACATACTGCTAATGTTCTGTGTAACTTGTTCATGTATTTTTCCGGTTTCCCGGATTTCTAGTCTTTGCTCATCTAGTTCATTTTTAATAGTTTTAAGCGCGTGCAGAACTTCTTCCATGATTTATTGTTCAAGTTGTTTGTTTTTGTACAAGTGACGCCCTCTTGTGGTGCGTTTTTGTGTTAGTTGGCGTCTTCAAGTAGTATAGATTACGGAGCACACTTTAATGTCGGTGACGTTGTAGTATGTCCCTTTTATAAAAGATGGCGCTGTGTGGTATAAGTAACGCGGTCGAAGGAGTTAGGCAAATAGCAGTTTGCAAGTCATCAATTTTTAGGTTATGTTTATTTAGCACTTGTTTTATTTGCACTATTTTGAGTTTGTTTGCATTTCTGCATACATAAATAATAGTCCGACTTGAGGTGGTGTGTCTTAAAAAGCACATAAAGGTCCACAAGTTTAATAAAATAGCTAGTTGATTTGCACTTTGCACTTTGTATTACACTGAGTTTTTACGTGTTTTTATGTTTATTTTTACTGTATTTTTAATATCACTAGTTCACATAACACTTTGTCTCTTTGCACAATAAGTTTCTATAGTTCGGAAGTCACTTTTTAGGTTCTTCTTAATTATTTTTTTACGGAGCCGATGTTTACTGTGGCACAATAGCGCCCTCCCGCTCAGCCAGATACTTTGTATTAATTCTTGGTCAAAAGAATTAATATAAAGTAACAGCAATGTCAAAGCCATTGTGCAATGTTATGTAATTTAATTTGTATTGTATTTTACTTTTTATTTAAATAAATGGTAAATTGTATTAATTGTATAACACTTTTATTCCATTTTATATAAGGTGAGGGTTGATAGCTCTTTCTAGACAGATAATGTTCTTTAAAATACAGTCAATTCAATGTTATTAATTTGATTTTTATATGTTTTAACCATAGACTTAGAATATACTGACGTATAGAAGACCTGACAGCCCGAAAACGCCTGACTAACTTTGATTTGTCATTGTGTGCGTTAGCTAGTGATGTACATTTTACTTACAAGAACTGTCGAAAAATGATTGTTAAGGAAGCGGTCAAAAGATTTAAAAAAAGTGTGTGTGTACTTATGTACGCACGTAGGAAGTTATACTTCTTTAGCGTAACAAAACAAAAAAACTTGAGAGACAATTACCCACTGAAGTTGTCGCTTTTAGGTGTCAGTGTGCGCGCGCATCGAAACAACTTCCTGGTGTCGTTTTTAGGTGTCGGTGTGCGCGCGCATCGTAAAAATTCACTCTCATCATTTTTCCAAACGCCCTAAAAGAAGTATAACTTCAAAAATTATGCACGAAATTGAATAACTTCAAAACTTAACTGTATTTTTACCATGATAGTTCTAAAATAATTAAAAAATATTCATAAAACATGTTCCTGGGAATAAGCTGAACCTACCTGCATTTTGTTGGATTTTAATTCAAATGTATAAAATCCCAGGTGACTCTACCGATAAACTTAAAAAAACTCCCCAAGAATCAGATCGGAAAGTTATATTTTCGAGCTATGATTTTTGGAGAAAAATATTTACTGCCATGGACAGTTTCCCCTGAATTTCTTTTTTAATATATTATTAATATAAATAGACAGATACTTAACTAAGTATATACTATTTATGTTTTATATATTTTATAAAATGTTTTGATGGGGAAATAAAAAATGGCGACACGGAGTACATAATGGCTGCTTTATTTTTCATATAAGTATTACTTTTGATAATTACAAATATTTAATAATTAATAGTTAAATACATTATAGAAGTTTATTTTAACATTCAACTTAAATATGAATGTAAACTTAATAATTGTAGTAAGGAAACTTGTAGGAATCAGTTAAATAAAATTGCTCTGTTTAAAGGCCAATATGCTTATGAGGCTTCATCATGCTTCATGTTTATATTCTTCCATCTGTCCCTGAAAAGTATAAAGTAATAATAAACTTATTATCATTTTAGCTGCATGAATTTTAAAAACATAATGATCTTAACAGAGTAAAGTGCACCAAGTGTCTGAGGATACAGATGCACTCTCTATTCTCTCAATCTCGGTATGTTAAGAAAATTGTCACTCATTCATGGACTGACCGCGGTAAGTGCAACTTAATCTCGCAAATCTATTGATCCGCGCAGCTATTACTTAACCACGAGTTCCTCTTCTCTACGAGTAACGACTCGGCACAATGTCGTCGGCCATCAAGCAGAGGTGCCCTTTTAATGGGGTAGGTGCGAAGAATCTCCGGAAGTGAAACCGGCAGATTCACCACCACCACGTCTCCCGGAGGGCGAAAAGTGGATTGTGGAAGCCCGTATTTCTACGCTGGATGTATGTGGAGCGCTGAATGATAAGACGGATGAAGTATATGAAATGATGTATGATAGAGGAATAGACGTTTTATGTGTAAATGAGAAAATTGAAGGAAAGGAAGCTACTGCACATGTACCGCTTACTAGTCTGGTGTAGAAGACCGAACGTGTATGCCAGTCCGTACGGGCTTAAAAAGTTTTTGTTCTAGGGGTGTACGCCACTTATACCCGGGAGCAGTTTTGGGAGATGGTAAAGATGGTGTTAATGAAATGTAAGGGAAACGAAACAAAAATTATGTTAGGAGATTTTAATGAAAGGGTTGGGGTGAAGAAGTCTGGTTATATAAGGATATTGGGAACGTTTGGTGATGAAAGTATGAATGAGAATTGTGAATGCCTTCTCACTTTATGTGTGGAAAGAAATATTTTTGCGACGAACAACCAACAAAGGGTTATAGCAGGACTGTAAAACTACGGTGACATCAGCCTGCTAGCATTGTAAAACTGTATGCAGTGTTGATTGAAAGAGTTATAAAGAAACTGAAGTGATTTTTTTTAATGTGGAAGCTGGATTTAGAGAGAAGGGTTTGGCCAAAAAAAATTTTTTTACGTTTATGGACTTGGCTTTTGCCAGAGTGGATAGGGATATATTATGGCAAACACTGTACTCATATGGGTTGAGCGCTGGGTTGATACAGGCATTAAAATCTCTTTATAGGGACTCTGGTGCTTGTGTTCTTCAACCTATTTATAGACAGTTGTTTCGAAACATTAAAATTTAAAGAATGTT
>JAGSMP010003315.1:0-11168 GCA_029286625.1 Parnassius orleans
GGGGTAGGTGCGAAGAATCTCCGGAAGTGAAACCGGCAGATTCACCACCACCACGTCTCCCGGAGGGCGAAAAGTGGATTGTGGAAGCCCGTATTTCTACGCTGGATGTATGTGGAGCGCTGAATGATAAGACGGATGAAGTATATGAAATGATGTATGATAGAGGAATAGACGTTTTATGTGTAAATGAGAAAATTGAAGGAAAGGAAGCTACTGCACATGTACCGCTTACTAGTCTGGTGTAGAAGACCGAACGTGTATGCCAGTCCGTACGGGCTTAAAAAGTTTTTGTTCTAGGGGTGTACGCCACTTATACCCGGGAGCAGTTTTGGGAGATGGTAAAGATGGTGTTAATGAAATGTAAAGGAAACGAAACAAAAATTATGTTAGGAGATTTTAATGAAAGGGTTGGGGTGAAGAAGTCTGGTTATATAAGGGTATTGGGAACGTTTGGTGATGAAAGTATGAATGAGAATTGTGAAAGCCTTCTCACTTTATGGGTGGAAAGAAATATTTTGCGACGAACAACCAACAAAGGGTTATAGCAGGACTGTAAAACTACGGTGACATCAGCCTGCTAGCATTGTAAAACTGTATGCAGTGTTGATTGAAAGAGTTATGAAAGAAACTGAAGTGATTTTTTTTTATGTGGAAGCTGGATTTAGAGAGAAGGGTTTGGCCAAAAAAAATTTTTTTACGTTTATGGACTTGGCTTTTGCCAGAGTGGATAGGGATATATTATGGCAAACACTGTACTCATATGGGTTGAGCGCTGGGTTGATACAGGCATTAAAATCTCTTTATAGGGACTCTGGTGCTTGTGTTCTTCAACCTATTTATAGACAGTTGTTTCGAAACATTAAAATTTAAAGAATGTTGGGTTAAGAATGGGTGAGTTAATCATCAAATGCCTTTCGTACGCCCATGATCAACTCATAATTGCGTCGTCAAAAACAGGTCATTAAAAAAAAAGGGGAATGAAAGTGAAAGTGAATGCAAGTAAGACGAAAGTGAATGTTTTTGAAAGAGAATAAAAGTAAATCAATATGTAGTATAAGATAATAAGAGGAGTTGGTAGAGCAAGTGGATGAGTTTGTGTATTTGGGATGAGTAATTAGCAGGAATGGTAGATATGATAAAGATATAGAACGACAGTGAACGCAGGACGTAGAGTAAATAGGGCTTTTCACTCTATTGTGGGAAGCCAGAATGTGTTAAAGGCACGTGTTGCAATTCATAATGCCTTGTTAGTTCCTACCTTAATGTATGGTATTAAAGTTGGGTGTGGCAGAAGCACGGGAGTAGAATAAATGCTGAAGAAATGCGATCATTAGGAGTATGTTAGGGCTGAATCTGAATGACAGGTTGAGAAATTGTATGATAAGAGAAAAGTGTTGTGTACAAGATGATGTTGTAACTAGGATTAAAGAGGCTTCAGTGGTTTGGACATGTAGAAACAATGAAAAGAAATAGTGTCAAGAAATTTTGTTCCAGTGTGCAGCAGAGTCAGAATGAGATGCCCTAGACGAAAGTTTATCGACCGAAATTGGCGATATATATTGAAGATGGGCTAGATAGACCTTTAACCGAAGAACATGTATGCGTAGGTATATGGATGTAAGAGGCGATGTCAGGATCGTGCTAAATGGAAGTACGTAGTCTCTGCCTACCGTCTGGGTGACAGGCGTGAGTGTTTATGATATGTTTATGACAAATTAGTTTTTGTTTGCATATAACACGTTATAAAACAATATTCTACTTACATTAAAATTCAATTTATTTATTTAAAACATATATTATTAACACGCCAATCTATCCGTTATGAAACTTAAGTTTATTAATCATCATAGTATTATTTCTGAACCAACTGAAAGCAAATCAAATTGTAAAAATTTATGTTTTCATCTTTCTTAACCGCCTAATCTACAGAAGGAAAGAGTCGTTTTCAAGATTGCGTTGAATAATGAAATTCTTTCAAGATTTGTTTTATATAAAAGGATTATCTTAAGAAAATTTAAAGCCGCTTATTCGCTGTCGTTAATCTGTTAAAAATAATATTAACGTAATTGTTTCTAGTTTTGACAAATAATTTAACCGTGTAATGACGGTGAAGAATACACATTACCCCATATCGTCCCATGGGTGTCGTAAGAGGGAAACTGTAACAATAGATGGCCAGCAGCATCGATACAAAATTATTAAAAACTAAGGTTGCTAACCCGCTTGCTAAGCGAAGCAACAATGACAAAATCCCCCTTATGGGGAAGCCCTCTTATGATATTTTTATTTCACGTGTTAGAGCCACGCTTCAGCTATGTTATGGTTGTAGCACGAAAGTGTCGGCTCGACCGGGATAAGACCAAGCTCTCACAGAATACTAGCGTAAAATAGCAGCTTAATGCTGCTGTGTTTCGTGTTATATATAGTGAGGGTAGAGAGCCGAAGACCCTTTTTACTGTGTGAATTAACTGTGTGGACAACGCATCTGCATTTTGATTCTTAATCGAGGATAAATGTATATATCTATGGCCACAGTATCCACCTACCATCAAGTTGACTATATCTTTGTCGTTCGTTTGTCACCATTATTCTATAAAAATGAGGCAATTTATGGGAGGCATATGTTAAGCAGAGGAATTTTGTAGCTGTAATGGATGAACTTTAAATTAATTCCTTTGTAAAATAATCGCCGTTGATTTGTTGACCGGAATACCTTTTGAAACAAATCAAAATATTTTATTTCGCAGTAAGTAATTGAAATTGATATTTGAAAAAAAGGTATTTTTGAGTGATGTTCCATATTATATAACACTTACATACATAACTTTTCTTGTTAGATATTTCACTTTGAAAATTGTGTTGATTATAACTTATAGATCGAAATTGTTTTAAACTAACTCAAGTCAACAGCGTAGTTGCTAGAGTTTGGTGCGAAACACAAAGCTTATATGAAAAATTACGATATTTTAATATTATACTGCCAAAAAAAATATTTTGTTGGTTCCGAAAATTCTTGAATGAAAAAAAAATGGTGACGACAATTTCATATAATATAAATATATTTCATGTAATATTTCATATAACTTACAGCACTATTTTATTCCTCATGTATGGGTCTATGACGCTGCTTGAAATTTTGGCCGCTTTAATAGGAGTATTTCCAGAAGATGAAAAACGCGACTCAATAGCATTTGCGTACTGCAAATGCTATTGAGTAGAGCCATACTGTTGTAATGATAAAGATACTTTCTGTAATTTTAAATAAATGACGGATTAGAAATTTAAAGTTTGATTTGGTAAGGACTATGAGGAGAATTCATTACTGGAGGAAAAACATCGCATTATAAAAATTAACGTTATTGCATACTTTGCTACAGTCTAGTGTTCAGCGATCTGTTTCATCGGAGAAGGTTTAAGGAAAATGTTCGAAGGTAAGTGAAATATATAAGTCGATGCAATTTTTTCAATTACTATATTTACCCCTTGTCTTTTGGATAATGATATTATTATATATACATTTCATTTACATATTAGCCAACATCTGGATCATACAAAACTTCTGTAAATCGAGTTTCGTTGCACCTTTAGTCCCGTTTAATTAAATCTTTGTATTGATGTTGTAATTCTTGTACTGAAACTATTTGATTCTCTGTATTTAATTTCAAAACTTCTTCATTCGGACATGATGTTTATATTTTACATATAGAATTCTCAGGAAGAACATTTTTGATTGATTTTAATTTCAAATAATGTTTTTCTTGAATTTGAGCAATTGTTGTTTTAACATTGACAGAAAGAGAAAGAATAAGTAAGAGAGATCACTGCTACCTTGCTTGCTCTGACACGATTTTTGTGTTTATTATCATTTAGTATTCTACAATTTTTCAATTAAAAAAGTGGCTGTATGTCACATGTACTATAAAATAATGTACGATACACAGAACTTAAGTAGCCGATTATTAAAACATGTAAAGTTAGTGCACTCGCTTTGCTCGTGCGCTAACTTCACACGGTTCATTAATCGGCTACTTAAGTCCCTTGTATGGTAATGTACTATTAGTCCCTGTCAATCGTTTTTGTCATAAAAATATACAATGTACAGACACTTGAAATTTAAATTTTTATTATATGTAAGAAGAATAAAGATATCTATAAATAAAAAAATAAATAAATATTATCATGAAAAACTTTATTTCCATTTGTGTTTAAGTGTTAAGTATGTGACATAAAAAAACCTAAACTAAGTTATATTTTTATTACTCTGCCCAATAAGTAACGGACTTTATACATAAAGCCCGGTCAATTCAATTGTTTCAATAGTTTTTATCACATTTCCTACTCGCATTGGGCAATATTGCTATATGAATAATGCCCTAATAATCACTTGGTCCATAACATTTGTTTTTTTTTAATATGAAATTTCCCCTTTTTCTTTTCATTATGCGTTTACAAAATGAAAATAAATACGAGTATCTAATCTTTTCAAAGCCTTAAGAAATATGTATTTACAAATAGAACATATTAGTGTAAAATCATGGGCGCTTTCATGGTTTCCAGATAAACAATGTAATTTTGTTATTAACCAGTAAAAAAGCGGCCAAAATATCATTGTCATAATTATAGATCGAAAATTTGTACTTCATTTTTTTTAATCTACATAAATTTTGCGTGGAAATTATGTATTTATGATGAAATTAAGAATAATATTTTAATACGTGAAAATATGTTTATTGAACTATGCGGTATTACAATAAGATAGAAAAGTTTTAAGTGGCTTTATTAAATCATGTCAGGTGAGAGACACCTGCCGTTTCCTAATATCTTGGGTAGTTCCAAATAAGCAGTAAATGCAGAGTTATCATCTTTTAAAATTTATTTGGTGTAAAGGTTACGCGCATAATGAAATAGATGTTTTTGTCTCTAATCCGTTTACAACAAACATTTCAGTGGAAAAAATTTGCAGTTATTTGTACGTGCACATCAGGGCGTGGTAATTTCATGCTAATGTGAACCAGACTAGGCCCTACAATTTTAGACTCACAAATCTATATATCTATATGGCAGCGCGTGATAGAACGCGCGCTGTAAATTTTTTTTTACGATAGTGCTTAAATACTAACAAATATAGTAATTATAACAACTGCCATATGCCTTATTTATTTTATGCTGACGTTATCTAACCTTTGTTACTCCTATAGATGTAAAAAGTCGATTAAAATATAATTTGGCTAATCCAATGGTTAATTTACTAGAAAACAATAAAATGGAGTTGATCTCTTCCGTGGTCAGGATAAAATAGATATGCACGAGATGAGACAACCACCTAAAACAACCTAACCAGAAAGATAGCTACGCATGCCAAGTAAGCCAGAAGCAGTCTTTTTTTAAAGCCAGTATTGGAAAATTTATAGACTTGTGAAGGGCTGTAATGATGATGATGATGATGATGATGATGATGACGATGACAGCCTGTAATTCTACTGGCTCTCTATATCCTTTTGACTGGAACACAGTAGTGCAAGCACTGCTATTTGGCGGCAGAAAATAGGAAAGAAGTTGGTACCTATCCAGACGGACTCCTAGGCAGAAAAGGAATTCAACAACCTAGTAGAGTTAAGTAGGAAGGAGAAGTTTGGAGACATCAGTACAAAATAAAGTACATTTATTTTGTCCATATTTACATAACATAATATACAATATTTTATTATATACAATATTAAAAACTAAATTAAAAAAAAAACTGAAACTAGTAACTTAATTATCATACAGTCCTAATCCCCGCGGTATCGTGCCAAGAACGCTGGCTGCGTTTCCCCGCTGAATGGCTAAACTTAGCCTTTGAACGAGAAAAGAACCAGCCCTCTTAACACCAGCAGCAACTACCAGTCGCGGATGGAGTTCCTTTAGGAACTTCACCGCACGTGGACCCCACGGACCGATAGTCTCTGCAAATAGCACAAATATGTGAGTCATCTCTCAGAGACTCATATTTGCGCCACTACTCAGTTCAGCTGCCTCTGATGCCGCCCGGCTCTAAACGAGTACCCCTGAGATGAGAGGTCGCCAAAGTGTCTACATGGTAGCATCCCACACTAGGGCATTACCTTTCTCCCCAAGGCACCAATGTCATACCGTCGGGTCTCCTGCCATCGTCTCTAAATATTCCACAGGCTCTAAAACCGAGGAACATTTATAGAGACAAGAGTCCTTCGGATGACATGGTTCAAGAACAAATGCCGTGAATACCAGTACTTTTCTTGTAGTCCGTGAGCCCAAACTCATGGAACCAAACTTGTCGACGCTGCTACCACAGGGGCTGATGGGGTTGATCGCCGCTCCTGGTCAGTTCCTACGGCGATGCGCAGCCTTCCTCATCAAGTAATGTGCCGAGATGCCTTGATGGTAAAGCGTGTAGCCAGTGACTAGATTCCTTAGTCGAAACAGCTAGAAGGCGTGCCTGATCTTGGTCACTATGGAAATTGTGAAACAAATCTCTCTCCACGTTCTGTACCAACGGAAAATCCCACTGATTTTAATGGTTAATTTCCAGTGGAATATTTTCGCCGGGACAAAGCACTCGCCATGTCTGCCCTGCCTCCGTAGCAAAGCACAGGTCTACTTTATTATTTAAAATTATGTTACACAAGTTACATATGTTACATAACTTTTATCCTGTATTATTAACAATTGTTACCTATTATGTAATATTAACTATCGCTAAATAAACCTAATATATGAATTTTATGTATGTTATTTAAAGTTGATTGAGTTAATCAATAGATTACATGACTTATAAATTTTACGTATCGATAAATATAAGTGTTTAGCGGCACGACGGAGGTACTACCGTGGCCCAAAAGTAATCACATGAACAATTTAGCACAAGGAGGAGATAATAATATAATATATCATATTATTATCTCCTCCTTACTATGAATTTACTAAAAATTATACTTACTATGAATATTTCATGATATAAATTCTTATAGATACACCTGCTACGATTATATATGTAATCATGTACTGCGTTAGACCCAGTGGACAGGCGTGCTAAGAAGCTTGATTTTTTATAGTATTTTTATAGTATGAGGGTAACAAACAGGACAGTCAAGAGGTCGGCGGGTATCTCCTCGTTATTGTCTATATTTCACGCATTCGAACCAAATGGT
Organism: Parnassius orleans; assembly: GCA_029286625.1. Taxonomy (NCBI): domain Eukaryota; kingdom Metazoa; phylum Arthropoda; class Insecta; order Lepidoptera; family Papilionidae; genus Parnassius; species Parnassius orleans. Next base: position 7,170 of record JAGSMP010003315.1, read on the forward strand.
TTGCTTCGTCTTTCGTAATGCGTAGGCAGTGTAATAACTTGAAGACGTTTTCCTTTACGTCCGATTACAATTTGGGGGTCTTTAAGTCAAGAGTGAATAGGCTTTTTTATGCTAAGACTGTGCGATTACAGCTATATATTTATGGGGCTTAATCACGACGTACCACCAGTAGAACTATTATCAAGCACTGGCTTACGAGTATATTAATTAAAAAAATTATGAAATTTAAGAAGATAATATTGAATTTCTATTGTTTATTTACTGAGGAAAATAGAGAGGTTACCGTATGGTACCGTAAATAAGTCCGCGGGACTTGGGTCAAAAACACAAAATTGATTTCATTTACGAATATATTTCTCTCGGACCTACATGCTACATGCTAATTTACCGATCTACAAATGTTTATGCCATCGAAGAAATTTATTTGTCTTTCTTTGGTATTTCTTTTAAAATAGAGAGCAAATACGCTCCCGAACTCATAGTTACACAATTATTTCCCTGAAGCTCATTTTTATTTTTGATAATAATTTATAACCACTAAGGTTAGTGCCATGTACCCGTGTAGTGGCGGTTAAGAATATCCACTAACCCATATCTTCCTGTGTGTGTCGTAAGAGGCGACAGTGGGAAACAGGCAGGAGATGGGCAGCAGCGTCTTCCTGATAACAGCAATAGTACAATGAAAAAAAAAACTGCGGTTGCCAACCCGCTCGCCAAGCGAGCCAACTATGGCAAACGTCCACCCATGAAAGGTACGAAGAGATGGCTGATCCCACTGCGGCCCTTTCCTGGCTGGTGGCCACCTTGATAACAACGGGGCAGGGGTGCTAAGAATCTTCGGTGGAGGTTCAGTTGCCACCTAAGACCACTCGATCTGGCAACACGCACCCTGAGGACTGATGAGAAGATCCTGGAGCTGGAAGAAGAGATAAACAAGTTGCGCTGGGATATTATAGGATTATCTGAGGTCCGAATAGAAGGAAGGACACGGTAATCCTCGAATCGGCAACTTGTTCTATCCCGGAGGGCGACCATCTGTCCCAAGGTGGTCGGTTTATCGTCCACAGGTCTCTCGTTAACCTCCGTAAAGATTGAGTGTGTCGACGAGAGGTGGGTACATTATACTCAGAATCACCAAACAGTATTCGTTGGAGGTCATTCAGGCTTACGCACAACCTCTGCACGTTCCGATGAAGAGTGAAAATTATGAGGATATCTCAAAACCATGCATTGTTTCAAAACCCACTATACGGTGTTAATAGGAGACTTCAACGCAAAACCAGGCACAAGAGCGGTGAGCTGAAGGCAGGAAATTCGGGATAGGGCAACGGAACCCAAGCGGCCAGCTGGCTGGCTTCATGGAGAAAGGGAAGTCTTTATGATGAACTCTTTCTTCCAGAAGCACCTCACAGGAATCGGAACTGGTCGAGCTCCACTAGACAGCAACTGTTCAGTGATATCTCAGTGATCGTGAGGTTGAAAACTGGTAGCAATCACCGAATGGTTAGAGACACACTGAACCTAAACGTTAAGTTGGAGAGGTCTCGTCTAATGAAGTCAACGCTCCGTCCCCTCGTGCTCTAATCCAGTCCAAAATCATTCAGTTCGAGTTACAAAACCGTTTTAGTGCCTATAAGACTGAAATACAGTGTACGATATGAATAACAAGCTTGTGGAAACTGTCCATGCGATCGGAGCTAAGTTTTACAAGACCAGCCGCAGAAAAACACAAGTACTCTCCGATCACACTCTTAATCTCATGGCTGTTAGACGGGAAATGAAGCTGCAGTCTTCGCTTAGTCATGCGGCGGGACTTACGTAACTTCAATACAGCTCGTATTCAAGAAGCGATCGAGCGGAACCATGGCTCCAAAGTCCTTGCAAGAGATCCGTCTGCTAGAAAGAGCCAACTGTAAAAACTGAAGACTGAGTGTGGCAGCATCTTTTCAAGACCCTTTTATTTGAGTGAGATTGAGAGTTTTATGGGCAGCTCTACACGTCATCGTTGGAGTTTCAGTAAGTGTCAGTAAAGATCCAAAGCAAGTCTTATCCGACACTATTCCGATCATATCCCGGACGTCAGTCTGAGCGAGATTAGAATGGCTCTCAGCACATTGAAAACAGCAGGCCTCAGGCGAGGATGGAGTTACAGTGGAGCTTCAACGGGTGGAAACCGGTACTTGAAGTCCTTCAGAAGTTCTTTAATTTGTCCTCCATGGTGGGACTACTCGAGGCGTGGAGCAATAGTGCAGTGGTCTTGTTCTTCTAGAAAGGTGATAACGCTCTCTTGAAAAGCTATAGACTGAATTTCCTTCTGAGCCGCGTCTACGTGCTGTTTTCGAGAGTTATACGAATCGTCACGAACGCAGACTCGACGACTTCCAGCCTTCTCAACAAGCGGGTACCGAAAAGGCTTTAGTACCATAGACCATACATACCCTTCGCCAAATTGTACAGAAAACCGAAGAGTATAATCTGCCACTTTACTTTGCGTATGTGGACTATGAGAAAGCCTTTGATTATGTTGAAATTTGGGCGATGCTACAGTCCCTTCAGCGGTGCCAAGTTGACTGTCGGTATATTGAAGTGCTGAAGTGTTTGTACAGTAGGGCTGCGATGGCTATCTGAGTACAAAACCAGAGTACGAAATCTATCCAACTGCAGAGATGTGTAAGACAGCGTGACGTTATATCCCCGGAACTCGAGGATTACCGTGTCCTCCCGCTCTCTTCAGACCTCAGATAATTCTATAATATACCAGCGCAACTTGTCTATCTCTTCTTCCAATTCCAGGATCTTTTCCCCAGTCCTCAGGGTGCGTGCGTTATATGTTGCCAGGTCGAGTCGTTTTAGGTGGCAACTGAACCTCCACCGGAGATTCTTAGCACCCCCTGTCCCGCCGTTACCATGGTCGCCACCGTAGCCAAGAATAACGGGGCCGCCGGGGACTGGGGGCCGTCTCTTCGTAACTTTCATCATGGGGGGATGTTTGCCATAGATACCAGGATTGGCGAGCGGGTTGGTAACCGCAGTTTTTTGTGGTACCATTACTGTTATCAGGAAGACGCTGCTGCCCAACTCCTTCCTATTTCTCACTGTCACCTTTTACACAGGCGCTAACATTGACCAGCCTGACCTACACTTACTCTGGGCCTGGAGAGTCCAGTATGGACCTCACGTTAACCACGGGAGATGTCTATGTTGCTGGTGGCGAGTGCACGAGGGAGTCTGCGCCAGTGACCACAATCTAATAACATTACGGCCACAATCAGCCGGCGAGCACTCGCTACTGCCTGTTGGGATCCCCGTTTTCGTGACCGGGGTGGACTGGTCTGGTTCCGAACATTGTCAGAGTTACGAATGGGATGGTTGCGTGTAGAAAAACCGCGGCCTCCTGGCGGAGGAGGTTTTCAGGGTCGTCATCCGCTCTGCGGGAGGCCTGAGGGCGCCGCCCTGGGGTCGGGGGTATGAATGGTGGACATCTGAGTTAGACAAAACTCGGAAATTGCAGTGCAAACTTCGGCGTGCGTGGCAGGTAAAGGCGTCTGGGAGGTAGGTCTGAGGAGATAGCAGGATGGCTTTTCATGATGTACGTGCGAGATATATGAAGATGATGGTGGAGGCACAGCAGTCGCCTTTATAAAGGTTGCCAACTCTGGTAACAGACCCATGGGGCCTGTCATATAGGTTAGCCAGCGGGAGGGTGCGTCCGCCTGCAAATGTTGTCAACAGGATTGCCTTTGCGGGTGGGCACCGGACAGATTGGAAGCAGGCGATGCATGATTGTGTCTGCGCTCTGTCAGATGACAGTTTTGATCGCGACACCCTTATCACCAACAGGTCCACTTGCTGCGACATTTGTGCCGTCTGGTGGGCTGCGCCTCCACTCGCGGTTGAGGACCTGGGAGGTATACAGCGTTCTTGGCAAAATATCACAAGGAGCAGGACTGTATGATAATTTAAGATTTTAGTTTGTTTTTTTTATATAGTTTTTGAAAT
>JAGSMP010003316.1:0-12060 GCA_029286625.1 Parnassius orleans
AAATATCACAAGGAGCAGGACTGTATGATAATTTAAGATTTTAGTTTGTTTTTTTTATATAGTTTTTGAAATATTAAAAATACAAACAATGGAATGTATTTCAATGTTTCATTATGTCCACAATAAGCCGCCATGTTAGTTTTTATGTGACTTCAATGCTTTTAAAGATATCTAATTTGTCAATATAAGATGAGTAGTTTAGAAGATCTGAGGGAACAGATGAACATACATACATACATAGCGTTCTATAATTGTAACCATCCTTTTGGCTTATCCGTAGTTGGGTAAAAATCAGAAGACACGAATATACTGCAATCGGTATCGATAATTATAGTTGAGGCAGGCAATGCATGGTGTAGCACTATTTGTCACCCATACATGCACATGACACGCACACTTGTGTATTTTGATTTTAGTCTCGCCCTAATCACTTCATTGCCAATCTATACTATACTATATCTATGGTAATGATGATAATGACATGGAGGGATGATAATATAGTATTCTCTTAATCCCCACATAGCAAATATTTTCTATTTATCATTAAATTAAATTGGCAATATATTAAAGATGGGCCAAATTAAGACTATGATTTACCCACGAGCATGTATGCGCGCGCAGATATATGGACGATGTTTTTTTTATAGGATAAGGGTGACAAATGTACACTCAGTCCACCTGCTGGTAAATGGCTCATAGACATCTACAACAATCCTCGATTAAGAATCAAAATGCAGATCGTTGTCTCCCTCAGGATTAAGATGGTGCGTCATTTCCAGTAAAGGGTTTCGGTTCTCTACACTCACCATACGAAACACAGCAGCATTAAGCTGCTATTTTACGCTGGTATTCTGTGAGAGCGTGGTCCTTCCCCGGTCAAGCTGACCCATTCATGCTACAACCATAATATAGTTTCAGTGTGGCTCTACCATGTAAAAATGATGTGAAAGAAGAGTTAAGAATGATTATGATTATATATCAATTAACATTTTATCTCCTATTCCTCAGGATCCTTTATCTGTTCAAGCCGAAACCGGGTTGCCAGCATCCATCTCATTCATTCTACAGACAACTCTATCCCAAGATTATACAGGACATACAGTCTATTGAGGACAATTGGAGAATGGGCAGGCATAACTTGCAGGTAAGCTAGTCTTATAGTTACTGACTGAATAGGTTGGATATATGATTAATTGTAAAACCGTAACAATTAAGGATATATTACAAAGAGTGCTAGGTGAATGTTATTATCTATATATAATAATGTTAGTTTTTTTTTTATTACAGACAACGAGCACACAGTCCACCTGATGGTAAGTGGTTGCTGTGGCTCATAGGCATCTACATCTATCCTCGATTACGAATCAAAATGCAGTTGCGTTGTCACCCATGATGGAAACGAGGCATCCCAAGATGGAGTGCCTCGTTTCCAGTAAAAAGGCTCTCCGGTTCTCTACACTCACCATACGAAACACAGCAGCGTTAAGCTGCTATTTTATGCTCGTATTCTGTGAGAGCGTGGTCCTTCCCTGGTCATTCCCATTCGTTCTACAACTATACCAGTGATACAGCTGCAGCATGGCTCTAGCACGCAAAACAAAGGTTTTTTCCAATACATAACGCCCGGAGTCAAGAAGTTGGTGGTGTGAGTGATTCAATTAGAGAGTCAAAATGTAGATGTGTTGTCACCCTAGGGACTTATAACTTATATCGTGTAGGGGACTTATAATATAGACACCTATCACCAGTAAAAGCCTCTCCGAATCCCATCATTTACTTTATGAAACACAACAGCATTATTGTGCTATTTTACGCTGGTATCACTTATAATTCTTCTTTTATTTTTCAGAGGATAAACTGTCGATCTGAGAACTCCAAAGGCGTCTATTGCTTACAGTATGATGACAACAAGATTGTATCAGGGCTCAGGGATAACACTATCAAGATTTGGGATAGAAAAACATTGCAGTGTGTTAAGGTATGCTTTTTTAAATATATCTACCACCTTAAGAAGGTTTAGCAGGTACCAGATGGTATGTAGTACCAATAGTATCAGTGTAGTAGAACCAGTTACTCGACTCCACAGAGTCAGTAATTTATTCTTGGGCCGATGTATATGCTTTACAACAAAATCTCAGAAAATATACAAAATTTGACCTGCTCAAAGTTCAAAAACTTTATTAAACTAAGTTTGTATAAAAAGGGTTATTATAATATTAAGGAATTTATGGATGACCCCTGGGATTGAGGTGATCGCTACCAAGCTATTTCTCATTTGTTTTGTTGTTAATTGTGTAACAAACATGATTGTAAGCTGTAATTTTTTTTAAAGTCTCGCTGGTTTTCTTGATGGTTCTTTCCAGGACATTCAATAAGTACTGTTTATAATCTATACTGAATAAGAAAGTTTCTGATTTAATGACCATGAGCACTTAGCCGATGAGCCGTGGTAGCTCAGGGACCCAGCGCTTTGCTGTAAATTTCACATTACGCGAGCAACGCGGGTTAGATACCCCCCGGCATCAATTAAAATTTTAATTGCAATTTTAAGTGCTGATTTACTACATGCTCGGAAGAAGTGGTGATGGAAAACATCGTGAGGAAACCGGCATGTCTGAGAAATAAAAAAAATGTATATATTCGAAGACATGTGAAGTTCGGCAACATGCATTAGGGCAGCGCGGCGACACTTCTTTGCCCTAAAACCATCTCAGAAATGAGAAGAGGCCTGTGCCCAGCAGTGGGACGTATATAGGCTGTAACTTTAACTTTTATATTAAATAAATTATAATAAATGATTTTACTTTAAAACCAATTATCATCTTTCTCCAGGAACTGCAAGGCCACACAGGCTCAGTACTCTGTCTCCAGTACGACGAGCGAGCGATAATCTCTGGCTCATCGGACAGCACAGTCAGAGTGTGGGATGTCAATACGGGAGCGATGTTGAACACTCTCATACACCACTGTGAGGCCGTGCTGCATCTCAGATTCTGCAATGGCATGATGGTCACTTGCAGTAAGGTGAGTTTGAATAGTTTGCTCTTAGATAAACCTTTGTATATAAAATTACGTGTCACATTGTTTGTCTGCGATGAACTCTAAACTACTGAACTGATTTTAATGAAAATATTGCAGTGTGCAGCTTGGTCCAACTTGAGAGATAGGATAGTTTCTATCGATAAGTAACCCTCAATATTTTTATTGCGTTTTTAGTTTCTTATAGGAAGACATGGTCGTCGAAAAGAGCAGTACAACGTCTGCCTGACTAACTAGTAGTTAATAATTCTTGGTAATATTGGACTCCTGCTTGCCTAATGACTGGTTCTTATATTCAAGAAACATATTGTTTTATTTTATAATCTGTTATATATGCTATTGGAAAAGCTTATTGGAAGGCGTAATTATAGCGCAAAACCAAAATTATTCAATAATAATCATCGTGGTAGAGCCATGCTGCAACTATATTAATTGTATAGTTGTAGCACAAATGAATCGGCAATGCTGCTGTGTTTCGTATGGTGAGTGTAGAGAAACGGTGACCCTTTTACTGGAAAAGAGGCATCCTCTTAGTCCTCACGGCTGACAACGATCTGTATTTTGATTCGCAAATGAAGATAAATGTAGATGTCTATGGGCCACAGCAACCACTTACCATCAGGTGGACTGTGTGCTCGCTTGTCACTCTTATCCTATCAAAACAATTGAACATATGAACAAGGGTTGTGAAGACAGAAACGAAAATCATAATAATTGTCTCGGTACAAAAAATCATTAAAATTACACTTAATGGCTATTTAAATATGTATTGTTGCGTTGTTTTGTGGCCTGTGGAATTAAACGTTATTAATATTAAATCAATTCCAGGATAGATCAATAGCAGTATGGGACATGACGTCCACTACTGAGATCATGCTGCGACGAGTCCTGGTCGGGCACAGAGCAGCCGTCAACGTCGTGGACTTTGATGAGAAGTACATAGTCAGTGCTAGTGGGGACCGCACTATTAAGGTCAGTTTGCTATCTGTTGCACAAGCTAGAATTGTGAAAATACAGGGTTATTTTTCAAAGTGTAGCCAAATTTTAAACTTAAGTTCAAATATATAAATAATGATATACCATTATTGCAGTTTTTGAAAATATGAGTAAATAAGGCTTCTACTTTTATTTGAAATTATCCCAAATTGAACGTGATTTATGGGCGATAACATTTTTGCCTACCGATCGACCCTTACGAATGTGTGCGTGCGCAGTAAAATTTGTTAAAGTAATGCATTACCACGCATTTTGAATTTAAAAGATTTTTTTAAATAAATTTTTCTTCACCATTTGCCTATATTACTTATTCTGAACTTTCTCTGCAAAGGCCGGTTATTGCAAAATAACCCTGTATATTGTTACTGTCTACATCCCATAGTACTCTATAGATGTTAAAAATTATTTAATAAGAGAGTTTGAAGAGAACCCCCCGCCCTCCCTTAATTGCGTCCACTATCACTATTAATAATAATCCTGTCACAACTAATCCCGTCACCACTAATCCCGTAACCACTAATCCCGTCACCACTATTCCCGTCACCACTAATCCCGTCACCACTAATCCCGTCACCACTAATCCCGTCACCACTAATCCCGTCACCACTAATCCCGTCACCACTAACCCTTCACCACTAACCTCGTCACCACTAATCCCGTCACCACTAATCCCGTCACCACTAATCCCGTCACCACTAACCTCGTCACCACTAATCCCGTCACCACTACTCACAACACTACTAATGAGTAAACGTGACAGACAGTGCACGCAATTGAGAGAGGGCACCTCCCGTTCTTCAAACTAGGTAAGACACATCATCTTATTTTATTACGCGGATCTTAACTGATTCATTTTTAACATCTTTAATGTAGTGGGTTTCCGCAAAGTAACCCCTGATTCTGTTAATTGTGCTCTATAGAGTTTGAAGGATTTTTATTTTCACACATTGTAGTGCCCTTTTCTGTGGGTCTGTGGGTCTGTGGGCAACTCGATGAGTTTCACTCTGAACATTTTGTATATCAATCTGGACATTTTGTAGTGTAATTTATTCAAAACCGACTAGAGTCACCTATCGGGTCCAAATTTCGTGGGTTTTTTGGCACTAAATGTGTATATTATGATATTGAGTCATTTTCAACCGACTTCAAAAAAAGAGGAGGTCCGCAATTCAACTATTTTTCATGTGTGTTACACATTGATGATGTTCTCATTTTATTTATATTCAAGTCGGTTGTACAAAATTATTAATTTTACCTCTTTGTTAATAACTTGACTACAGCGCTACCTGTTTGATCGTAGCTATGAACTATCGTTTCGACAGAATAAACAACAAATATATTGCGTGAATATGACCTCAAACAGACCAGAACATGAGCTCAACCCATGCATACTTACAACCAACCTGGAACAAAAAGGTCCAAAGATGCTTGAATAAAATGGTTTACCTTTAATGCTGGTTTCTGTCACCGGTTTGGGCATTTTACGTCTGGTCTTACTATTTCTGTACATTTTTAACCGACTTCAAAAAAGGGGGAGGTACTAGATTCGGCTGCTTATTTTTTATATGTGTTACCTCAGAACTTTTTCTAGGTAAACTGATTTTGATGATTGTTTTTTTTTTTGAAAGCTGGTGCTTCTCATGTGATCCCATATAAATTTGATCAAGATCTGACCAGTGGTTTTTGAGTTATCATTTAATAATGCGTATTTAATTGACTTCGACCACATTGATGATGTTCTCATTTTATTTATATTGAAGTTGGTTGTACAAAATTTATTAATTTTACCACTTGTCTTTAGTCGAAACTGATGACTACCCAGGGAAAATATTGTAATGTAGTTTATGTTCTGATAATATTTTCACCCTCTCATTTACACTATTCCAGGTGTGGAATACGTCTTCATGCAATTCGTACATTATTGAGCGGGCACAAACGTGGCATAGCGTGTCTGCAGTATAGAGATCGTCTAGTGGTCTCAGGCTCATCGGACAACACCATTCGGTTGTGGGACATCGAGTGTGGGCAATGCATACGAGTGCTGGAAGGTCACGAGGAGCTAGTGCGTTGTATACGGTGAGAAGACATTTATTATCCTTTTAGGGTTCTGTACCCAAAGGGTAACCAACGAGACCCTATTTTGACGTGGTGAGCTCTACCACGTCCATCTTACTGGACGAGGCATTCCATCTTTGTCAGGGGTGTCAACGCATCTGCATTTTGATTCTTAATCGAGGATAAATGTAGATGTCTATTGGCCACAGCAACCACATACCATCAGGTGGATTGTGTGCTCGCTTGTCACCCATTTTCTATAAAATAAAAAGCTACTATTGATGATGATTTTCCAGGTTCGACAACAAGCGGATAGTGAGCGGTGCGTACGACGGCAAGATCAAGGTGTGGGACCTGCGCGCCGCGCTGGACGTGCGCACGCCGCACCAGGACCTGTGTCTGCGCACCCTCGTAGTGAGTGCTGACTGGTTTTAACCAACATTGCTTTTGTTTTTTTTTTTTATAGGATAAGTGTGACAAACGAACACACAGTCCACCTGATGGTAAGCGGTTGCTGTGGCCCATAGACATCTACATCTATCCTCGATTACGAATCAAAATGCAGTTGCGTTGTCACCCGTGAGGACTAAGATGGAATGCCTCGTTTCCAGTAAAAAGGGTCTCCGGTTCTCTACACTCACCATACGAAACACAGCTGCGTTCAACTGCTATTTCACGCTGGTATTCTGTAAGAGCGTGGTCCTTCCCCGGTCAAGCCGACCCATTTTGCTACAACTATACCAGATATATAGCTGCAGCATGGCTCTGCCACGAAGTATGAAGTTTATAATATAATGTTTTCTTATATTTACGTGAACACTACACATTGAATAGAACTACTTTTACGGATTTTATCGCGTTTAATTATATGTATTTTGTCTGGAAAATGTGCGCGGTTGACCTTTTAGGAAAAAACTTACAGTATATAATAAAAAACAATAGTGATATCTAGGAAAATTTTGACACTTAGTATAGTATAGTTTGTTTGTTTGGTGAGTGACTTTTGACAACTTTGACAAGCAAAAGCGCCAAAGGCATAGTTTAGACATTGGCACGCTAGATGGCGTGCAGACGATATGATAATTCTTATAAATCAATATCTTATAATGTAAAATTGATTTATTTCCTTTCCTACCGTTCATTAAAAAAAAAAATAACAAAACTGACGACCTTTGACGGCAATGTAAACAATTTTATTTCTGTTGCTTGGCAACCATTATTCGTGCAACGATGCCGCTCTTCCTTACCTTGACCTACATGCACTACGTTGAAAGAAGATAAAGCGTTGCCAAACTTCGTTCGCTTGTTTGACTGTAATAAATATATTCTGAAGTAATTCTCGATTGTCACGCGATAGGATTTGCGCGCGGAATTTCTTGCGTGTTATATATTTTTGTATGATTTTCATTGATTCAATTTGCAATATTTCTCTTATGTATTTGATTCCAATATAATAGAATATATTGCAATTTATTGTAAGTATAATAATAAATTATTCAAAATAAGTACGCAATGTTATTTTCGGTGGTATTAGAAACAGTAAGTTGGCACGTGATTTTAAATCTAGTCACAATACTAATTACCTACGTCATATGTGTCGGTGTTGAGTACAAAACAACAAAGTCAGTGTTTCGTATTTTAATTTGCTTGAATATTATTTTGGTCAACAATAAATAAAATTATAAATCGGTAAGCCACCAAAGTAGTCACAAAATTAATTTTGCAAACATTTGCAAAATATAGGTTTGCCTGGTTACGTAAAAAATACCTATTACGAATTTGGAACACTTTCAGACAGACACAAATTATTATTACTTTGTTTTATTTTGTTGTAGTACCAAGCTCAAGGTCGCGTCGTATCGTTTGCTACGGACTACAGTCCTGGATTTTTTTTAGTTGATTGGTCCTTGAATAACATGAAAATAATGTATTTATTATTAATTTTGTTTTATTATGATTATTAGATTAATAATTATTTATTTATTAATAAAGTATTTATCAATAAAATAATAATAAATATTAAACTATATAAAAATAGAATAGAAATAAATGTAAGTATAATGTATAAAAATTGGTAAATATGTCTCACGATCCGTGGTAGCTCTACAAGATAGACAAGATAATTTTATCTCTTGTCAGTGGATATAATCGGTGGATACATTTTTTGTCCCCAGCCCATGCTAGCCGGGCAGAAAAATATATCTAACGAAATGATATAAATCTTTCTGAATAAGTTTTCATTTATCCTCAGGATAATCCCTATTGCTGGTTGTTATCAGACTCATAAATGTTTAAAGATATTTATTTTTTTACATCAAAATTAAAAGAAAAAAAATACCGTACCGTCAACATGCACAACAAACCCGCTAATAACGGTATATCGTTATAAAGTTATATTATCAATTAATTGGAAATTTTCTTTTAATGGGAAAATATTTGAAAAGAATTGTATACACAAGTAGGTATATTAATTTTAAAATAACATTTAGTGATCCGCTCTGGCTTCGCCTGGGTGGGATCTATAAATGTGGCTTTATTTAGACTTAAGATAATCGAGACTATTTATGTCATCTTATCAATATTTCTATTTTAATAAAATCTCTAAATTTTTCGGATAAAATGTAGTCTAGATAACTCCTGGTGTTACTCGTTGTTATCATTGATTCCAATGATAAGTTGGACTGAAGTTATCAAACGTACCGAAGAACGCATATCGCAACGTTTTTTTTTGCAGTCTTTACCGGTTGGTATGAGTATAGATAGCGACTATGTGCGAGCGAGAAGTGAATAGAGGTGACGCCATTTTCAATCACATTCTTTAACCGCACGGTTGGTACTGCTGAACACAGGCCTCCCCATAGATTACCACATATGGGAGATATTTGATATAGTTGTTACTCTACACAGGCAGGTTGGCAACCACAGCTGTTTGTTGTCTAGTTGTTATTAGAAAGACTCTGTTGCCTTTCTCTTGATTTTCCCTCTGCCGCCTCTTAGGACACCCACGGTACGATATGGATAATCTTAAACTGGTCCGGTTACATGGTTAATCAGACCAAGACTCCGGGGTACAAATCCTCAATCTTTCTAAAACAGTTACCATTACAGTTACAAATCTTTCTAAAACAGTTACCATTGAAGTTCAAAACGATTTGTCCGCAGGAGCACACGGGGCGAGTGTTCCGGCTGCAGTTCGACGAGTTCCAGATAGTTTCGTCGTCGCACGACGACACCATCCTCGTGTGGGACTTCCTCAACTGCGGCGGCTCGCCGGCCGCGCCCGCCTCCGCTTCCGCGTCCGCTTCCGCGCCCGCTGCGGCGCCCGCGCCCGCGCCCGCTCAGCGCCGCGGCTCGCCGGATCGCGATCGCTTCTACGACTAGGTAACTTACATATTTATTTTTGACGTAAATAAACTTGCTTCCATAGTTGGAGGCAAATCAGAAAACTTATGATAACATAATTTAAAATTAAAATTTTGCACACCAACTTCAATATAAATTATTAGGTCCTTACATATGAAATTGGTTATGTACGGGAGGAATATAAAGTCAATTTTTTTTTAAAATATATTTAATTAAACAAAGTATCCACCGTTGTTATCTATGCACTTTTGTCATCTCATAGGTAGTTCATTGATCCCTTTACTAAAAAACTATGGGGCGAGAATCAATAAACTCTTTGAAGGCGGTTTGGACTGCCACACCGGAGTTGTATTTTTTCCTTGTAAGAAGTTGTCCAAATTTCGAAAAAATGGTAATCTGTTGGAGCAAGGTCCGGGAGTACGGTGGATGTCGCAGACATTCAATTGTAGCTCATCTAACTTAGTGGTTGTTTGTTGTGCAGTGTGTGGTCTTGCGTTGTCGTGAAGCAGCAGTGGCCTAGAGCGATCGACCAATCTCGGTTGTTTAGCAGCTAGTTCTTCCTTCATGGTTTGCAGTTGCTGACCATAGATATCTGCCGTAATCGTTTCGCCAGATTTTAGAATGATGTAGTGAACGACACCGGCGCTAGTCCACCAAACACTCACAAGTAACTTTTTCTGAGTTAATTTTCGTGTAGGGCAGGATTTGGCTGGGTCTCCAGGGTTCAGCCATTGCGACAAGCGCTTCCGATTATCGTACAGTATCCACTTTTCATCACAAGTAATGATTCGATTTAAAATCCTTCATTATTGTATCGGTTAGTAACACAGCAGTCGACGCATGTTTGCAAGTTTGATTCACTCAATTCATGAGGTACCCATCGTTCAAGTTTTTTTACTTCCCGATTTGCTTCAAGTGGATTAATACAGTTTTATCACTTACCCCGAAGCCTGCAGCTATCTCTGAAGTGCTTTGTGATGGATCCGCTTCCACAATAGCCTTTAATTCTTCATTTTCCACTTTGGTCTCCGGCGTCCACGGGGTTGGTTCTGAAGGTCGAAATTTCCAGAACGAAAACGTTGAAACCAAAAACGTACCGTGCTTTCTTTTGCGACACCAGCGCCGTACACATCATTAATCCTTCGAGCTGTTTCTGCAGCACTGGTGCCACGGTAGAACTCGTACTGAAATTATACCGATATTTCATGTTTTCCATTGTGCGGTAATAAGCGATGCCAAAGAAAAAAATAATCAGAAAAAAACAAATGAATTACTGTTTTCGAAACTCAAATGTACCAGCTAAATGAATTTATAAATTTGAATTTGGAATTCTTAACCCAAGAGGAGATATTTCAGATTAAAGTGGTCAGTACGACAAAACGCTAATTTCATATGTAAGGACCTAATATTAAGAATAACACAAAACTATTGGTCAGACCTTGATCAAATGTATATGGGACCTCATGAAAATCACCAGCTTTCATATAAAAAATTATTGAATTCGGTTCAACCAGAAAAAGTTATGAGGTAACACACATAAAAAAAACATACAGTCGATTGAGTCCTCCTCCTTTTGAAGTCGGTAGAAAATCGAGGCATACAGTTTGGTATTGCAGCTATACAGGGTTATTTTTCAAAGGTAGCCAAATGTTAAACTTATGTTCAAATATATAAATAATGGATATGTAATGTTATTGCAGTTTTGAAAATAAGAGTAATTAAGGCTTCCACTTTTATTTGAAATTATCCCAAATTGAATGTGATTTATGGACAACAACTACGCATACGCTCTCCTCTGTGTGAATAAGAGTGACAAACGACCACACAGTATACCTGATGGTAAGGAGATTCTGTAGCCATAGATATCTACATCAATCCTTGATTAAAATTCAAATTCAAATGTGTTGCCAGCTCTGAGCACTATGTGGAATACATCATTTCCAGTAAAAGGATATGCAGTTCTCTACACTCACTGTACAAAAACACAGCGAATTAAAAATAGGCCCTTTCAAGATAGTAGTAGAGAAAATATCAAACCCATTTATAGGATTGACACTGGCAACAGAAAACAGAATCAACTTTATTCCATATACAAAATTACAACCTGTCACAACATAAAGCCGAAGAAGAAGAAGAGTAAAAAACGAATACGAAGATAACTTATAGGTACAGTGTGGATATATTGTTTAATTTTCGTCTTAGGGGAGATAACGAAATGATTTCATTAAATTGAATTTTCAGGCTTCGCGCGTGTATTAGCGTCTGTGGAAGTGAGTAGAGGGCACATCGTAGTGACGCGCATTTCAATGGCGGATGATGTCAGATTATTTTGGATTTTATTGTTATATAAAACTTATAGAAAGATAAATGGAAGAATATAATTGAGGAAGGATATTAGTGAACTTTAAATGTCGTTTCTTTGTATTTTCAGTGAGATTAAAGTGTAATTTCATAGTTTGTTGTAATATTGTAAAGTAAAAGTGTGTTAAATAAAACTTTGTATTTTCAGAGAAACAATTTGTGTTTAATAGTGAAAATCCTCAATAATATATCTTATACATATTTATTGTTACATTATCTGTTCCGACTGCAAAACTTTCCGTCAAA
>JAGSMP010003317.1:0-33532 GCA_029286625.1 Parnassius orleans
GCCCTTTCAAGATAGTAGTAGAGAAAATATCAAACCCATTTATAGGATTGACACTGGCAACAGAAAACAGAATCAACTTTATTCCATATACAAAATTACAACCTGTCACAACATAAAGCCGAAGAAGAAGAAGAGTAAAAAACGAATACGAAGATAACTTATAGGTACAGTGTGGATATATTGTTTAATTTTCGTCTTAGGGGAGATAACGAAATGATTTCATTAAATTGAATTTTCAGGCTTCGCGCGTGTATTAGCGTCTGTGGAAGTGAGTAGAGGGCACATCGTAGTGACGCGCATTTCAATGGCGGATGATGTCAGATTATTTTGGATTTTATTGTTATATAAAACTTATAGAAAGATAAATGGAAGAATATAATTGAGGAAGGATATTAGTGAACTTTAAATGTCGTTTCTTTGTATTTTCAGTGAGATTAAAGTGTAATTTCATAGTTTGTTGTAATATTGTAAAGTAAAAGTGTGTTAAATAAAACTTTGTATTTTCAGAGAAACAATTTGTGTTTAATAGTGAAAATCCTCAATAATATATCTTATACATATTTATTGTTACATTATCTGTTCCGACTGCAAAACTTTCCGTCAAATCGGCATGTATTGGATCACAGCCTTAAATTATTAAAAAAAAAAGTGTTCAAGATCGAGTGATTTGATTGATTATTATTATGATTATTAATCTCATGTTATATCGCAAATAACGTCATAAAAACCACAAAAGAAATAAGGAGATGATGATAATGATGAAACAATTAAACATTTTTGGGTCGGAAATAAAGCAAGTAAATTAATGCCGGTAAACAGTTGGGCGATAGGCCAAAACGGTTTGATTAATGACGACTTATTACCAGCATGGACGGACGCTTCATTTGTTTTTGCCCTTTGTTATATTTCATAATTTGTCTACGTAAAGCAGACGAAAGGTTAGTCCATCAATCAAAATTTATCACGCTCATTACTCAGCAGTTTGCAGTCAATATTATAAAGAATAATGGCCATTTTGGATTAGAAAAACTTAAGAGTTATAAATGCTACCAAATACTTGAAGGAAAACATAAATTGTTACCAACATAAGACTGTAGCCAAAATATAGAAAATTGGCAATTTAATTTATGATATCGTCAGTTTAAAAGTTGTAAAATATAAATAATCGTCTTTAAAAATATAACTTTGCCTGTCAGAACACATAAATATTTAATATTGAACGCATCTGTAATTATTTACGTTCCTAAGCAAAAGTATGCGACTACGTTTTACTAGAGAAGTAGGTACCAAGAGTAATCTAATAAAAGTACTTGTGATAAAATCACTACGTTTTATCCACACATTTTCTAGTCCAAATCAATTTTGTCTCTGAATCGAAATTAAATTCTAGACAATGGAAATCATATAAACTTATGTTAATAATTGAACTAAGAAAACCCTTTTATTTTAAACTGCTACAGATTAATAATATACAACATAACCTCAAAACATGTTGAATAATCACTAGATTATCCGTACTTTTAAAATTATACTGAATGATTTACTTTGTTATATTTAATAGACAAATGAAACAACATATTATGTTTCATAAAGTTACGTTTTATTAGATTTTACTAGTCCAAGCATATGAGCTATTTACTTAAATTGATTAATTTAATAATTTTTGCAAAACAATTGTTATAAATTTCAGTTAACGAAACTTGCAACTCAAGCCGCAAAAAAATTTGTGACGTTTACGGACCTAATGCAGTGTCAGTAAGAGTAGCACAAAGTTGGTTCAAGCGTATTCAGTCCGGAATTTAGATGTCAAAGATGCAGCTCGCTCTAGTCGCCCTCATACGGATAAAGTCGATGCTATTTTGAAAAGTGGAAGGCATATTAGTAGTTACGATATAGCCGAAGACTTGAAGATTGACCACAAAATAGTTTTGACCCTTTACAAAAAGTCTGGTTATACAAAAAGCTCGATATTTGAGTACCACACGAGCTCACTGAAAGAAACCTAATGAATCATGTTCTCATTTGCGATTTTTGAAATTAACATCATCGGGAAAGCGTACCATATATTTGCGACGAATTAACGATCTGCTTATTATATTTTCTTGTACTTTATGTTGTAACGCACTCATATATGCGCCATCCATCATGAGTGCATCTGGGATGATCGTCTTCGCCTACATCAGAAGTGGATAAAGGTCGCCCACATATCTTAAAATTTATCTTCGAGTAATGTAATGAAGGCGTGGTGCCGTGCCCATCGCTTTTGAATGGAAGTATGCTGGCGAGGACGCCGGGGCGGATTATTTAACTGCTGCCGTCCAACATTTGATGCGTGAGGAAGTAAATTAATATTATTTTATTAATAAAATATTATAATAATATTTTGACGTATTTACGCATACGGAGCAAAATCTAAATATATGTATATAAATTGTGGAAAGAAAAGTAATTCAAATCAATTCTTCAAAATTTAGTCTTCTACTACCACAAGGACGTTTTGTTGTCGTCACTTGATGTGACTACTAATGACGATTCTTTTCTCGCAGTGGCATTCCACGCGCTCGCCGAGAATCGACTATTTCAGGCAAAAGCCAATCCATGAAAATGACACCAGCTTTTCTCTCATCTTTTTTCCCAAAATCGTTTTTTCAGGCAAAAGCCAATCCATGAAAATGACACCAGTTTTCTTTCATTTTTTTCCCAAAAATGTTTTTATAACTTCTATTTTAGTGGTTTTCATCACCACTCCACACAGCAACAAGCACTTTTCTACTGTTACGTGGAGCTGCCCTTGAATCTGATGGTACCATATACTATTTTTGTTCACTTCAGTCAGTTCACTTTTTTATTGTATTTACATATCTGTATCTTGTTTTCTTTATACATTCTTCTAGATCCTTTTTGAATGCCACTAAAGGACATTTCACTTCCACTACTGTATCTTCGCCTATACCAGCGGGCCTTGTTCCAATACAGGCAAATTCGTGGTCCACGAACAACCCACTCGGCTCAATGGTGACATATTCTTGAATGGCAAGTTGTTGTAAAACGAGATGTTCATTATCGACGCCATGTGCGATTGCCGCTATATTACCGAGATTAAATTTATATAAAATATTTTCCACTAACTTGGCTTTGCTGGTGTTCTTCTTTTCACTACTAATCCAAAATGCGATGCTGTTAGCATATTTTTTCTTAGTTCTACCAGTCATCGCTATCTCTGATTTATAGTAGATACTTGTATTTTTTCTTTGTTCGAAGTCAGTTTTAGATTTTGAAGGAGATCCTTAGCAGCATTTAATTCATCCAGTGTCAAATCTGGAGTAGTGCCTGAGCCCCATAATCATGTTGATTCTATTTCTTTAGCATCCGATTTTTTTATGAGGTTTTGCTTTGATTAATTTTCTTTTCCTCACTCTTCATTCTTCAAACTTTTCAGGATGCTTTGGGACTTTTCCTAAATTTTTTGAAGTAGATGCCTCGGTTGGGAATTATTAAAAGAAACGACTGCAGCATTGCAACGCGCTCGGTAACCCCTGACGAAGAGAGAAATTAATTTCTTTCCCCCACAACCTTTGCAATCACACTGTTGAAACACTCTACTGCATTGGTATCCACGTCTTCAAGCATACTTGACTTAAAAAGGGCTGGAGTATTGTCTGTATCCTGAACCAAAAAGTTGTATTTTTTATTTCCATATTACTCTGTTGTGTTTTTTCCATGGAACAGTAATAGTTCTTACAGTTTTCATGATTACCGAAAGCATGTAGAATAGAATTTTGTATTTCGTTCCTAAAATTTGCTACTGCTTCCGTATTGTCTTTTTCTGGCTTGTACTCTTTTATTGATGCAATAACAACCTTTCGGATACTAAGAATTTTTGATTCAGTCAGCATTTTTCTGTGCACCAAGGCATATTTTGTGTCTTTGGCTACAGCCCTCAACTTATTGCACATATTGCGCAGAACATGGTTTCGGCATTCAACTTTTTGAACGGTACGATTCTGGTAAGGATTACGCGCCAAGATTTTCGCATATGTAGCTGAGTCGCCGTCAGCAATTAACCTGCCATAAATAACATTGTACATCAATACAGATCTTTCAAATCCTTGAAAAATTATTTCGGACCCATTCCGCTAGATAACCTCGTGTAGTTTTTGAAGCAAACGTGTTCTGGTGCAGCTATGTGTTTTTCTCCTCGACGAGCACATACAAGGCAGTATTTGTTTTAATGCCTAGAAACAACACTTCACCATATCTGCGACTTACGATTGCTGCAGCGCCGGACAATGCCTTATAATTATGCTGTAGGATCGTGATGACCAACAGCCGTCGGCATATACGTCTATTAGAGGCGCCATATTTGCTCAATGTTCCTTCAGCTATCGCTGCATCACGCTCACGCAGCTGCTGCTGCCATGGATTCGACAGATGTTGACTCCCATTTTCATAAACTTTGTTTTGAACTTGAGCATAAGTTGTTTTCGTAAATATGGGTATGTCCATACATGCTGTAATTCTTCCAAATTTGTGAAACCGATACCAGCAGAAGTTCACTCTAACAGCACCCACGTTAGTGTTGACATTATGTGTACTTGACAAATCTTCGCTTGTGACAATAAAGTCGTCTTTATATTGCATCTAAACTGGATCTGGAGATCAAGCCAACTTTTTTCCTATGAGTGATATTTGTGAGAAACCGCAAATGAGAAAAGAACTGGCCGCATATAGTTCGCAGCTGCTGGATAAAATACATAATGTCAACGAATCTTCGACCATGAACTGGTGGGTATATATTATCTTCTGAGTTTCGGTCAACGGCTCATTGAATAGCACATCGCCAGTGATTTCTCTGAAATAAAAAACACATTATTTTTTATTTTATTATAAAGAAAAAATCATGGCTGGTGGGTATATATTATCTTCTTTGAAATTCCGTCGACGAAAAAAATGACATTTTATTTATTACAATAGAGCCGTGGTAGCTCAGATGGTTAGCGTTCGCTAAGTTTCACAGTACGCGAGCAACCTGGTTCGATCCTGCCGGCACCAATGAAATTATTAATTGCAATTTTAAGTGCTGATTTACCACGTGCTCTGCGGTGAAGGAAAACATCGTGAGGAAACCTGTATGTCTAAGAAATAAGAAAAATAGTATTTAGAAGACATGTGAAGTTCGCCAATATGCATAGCAGCGGCAGACATTTCTTGTTCTAAAACCCTCTCAGAAATGAGAGGAGGCCTGCCCAGCAGTGGGACGGTATATAGACTGTAACACTTTTTAACTTTTTATTACAAATAAAAAATCTAAGTCATGACAATTACGCGTGTGTACGAATACAATATGGACATACAAGTAGGTGGACAGACAGACGGGTATACAGTTATCTACACCTTAGCTGAAAACCTACGGTTCGGTAGGGGTTCTGTCGGTAGGGTTAGTCCCTGTGTTACAATATCTAATATTGATTCACAACAAGTGGCCGGAAGTCGTAAGTTCGTCACGCCTCTTTGAAGTCGACCTGTTGTCTTGTCGGTCCCATTGTGTGACAAGGTTCGCCCATCTGTTGATACTTACTCATCATAATTTGATTTTGAATTGGCTCCTGGTTACAACTGATGCAATTGAAAGTGATGTCCCATGGTTTTCGTGCTCAGAATCTTTTGTAATCTAAAATTGAAACAAATTTTTTTTTAATTGAAATACATGGTTATTTTATATCATATTTCTTTTAGAAAATAAGCAACTACAACAATGTTTATTTTGAATAATTTGTATAATAAACATCATGCATTTATAAACTTTCTCATGAAAAGTTTTTCCGATAGTTCATCTACTGACAGATTGCTCGCCAACCGTTTCTTTTTATAAAGGAAAACAATAAAATTGCATTATAATTGTTTCAAAAATACGAAAATCAAAAAAATATATAATTACTGAAAACTTATTTCAAACAAGAAAAATAATTAAAAAATACAATTACTTCAAATAAGAAAATCAGCAAAAAGTATACCCATGTAATGTGGGATTAGAACCCGGGGATAGACATTGACGCAAAAAATACGTTCAATGCACGAGACCGCTAGACCAAACGGGGTACGGATATGTATGTCGAAATTACGCATGTATAGATAATGTATATAAACAAAATAAAGTGTGCACAAAGGTGGGTGTACTTACTACAATTCCATCATGTGTTTTGTTTCATGGAATACGATCTTTATTGCCCTCCGATAGGCCCATTTTTTTTATAATGTACCGACACTGATTGTTTATTTTACAACTTACGAATAAAACCGAAATCGAACAAAGTTTATACCAACATAAAGCAAAACTTTAAAAAAACTAATTGTTTATTTACACAACTTATCTCTAGAACCGAAACCGAATAAAAACTTACACCAACAACACAACTTAGAAAAAATAATCACTAAATAAAATATACAAAGCTTTTAAAAACAAACAGATACGGAAATGATTTTGAACGGCGAGCGAAACAAAGTGGTACAGGTCCGTTTAGCAGCGTGCTTCAACGATCACTTGCCCGCGTAGAAATGAAAGAGAAGTGAAAGACACCACGATGGCACGATGCGAAACATTGATTCGTTCGAGGTATTTATCATTAAATATATTAATACTTAAAATATCTTATTTCAATCACTATTATTCATTTTATTAAGATTTGCTTATAAATAATACAGTTACAATTGCTAGAAATTCAATTTCAATGGCTATTTCATGATTTTTTCTATCGAGAAAATTAAATGTGATCAAGATTAACATATTTTTTTTTGCAGCTCTAAAATGCATACATTTTGTTAAAAAGCTGTTTTGTAAAGCCTAGTTTCACTATGTACAACGCCTTAATCGAGAATAAATGTAGGTGTCTATGGGCCACAGCATCTAGTTACCATCAGGTGGACTGTGTGTTCGTTTGTCACCCGCATTCTTTAAAAAAATCAATACGATAATTTTTAATTTTGTCGAAAATATAGAAAAAAAAAACTCAATATTTATATAAAGTTGAACAACAAACTTCAACCCAAATTTTTCAACCATTAAATTATTTTCTAAATTTATGCAAGTTTTGTCCGAAACAAACTAATACCGAAGAAATAACACCTCAATATTGCGCTATAAAGTACGATATGAGGCAATCGTTATTATTACACTACAGTAGAAGTTTATTGTTGATACAAAGTACGAATAGCTGCCGTGCGGAAGATGTGAGCTTATTGCTGCTTACTACTTAATGACCTGAATTTATTACTATGGATGCTACTGTACTCGTAAATTGACAATGTAGGTAAAACAAGTTTCTACGATTCGCTTCTGCTATAATATATACTCTCCTTTTTCAGCACTTGCATGTTTATCGATTACAATATCAAAAATATCAAAAAAAAAAATAAGTTTGTTTACAAGCGTTCAAAAGATTTATTTTTAACTAGTTGTTACCCGCGGCTTCGCCGCATGGTCACTGGGAAATGAACTATCCATTGCTTTTGAATTGAAAGAAAACTGAGTTTTATAGATTTGTCAGAGATGCAGCAATAAAGAAACTGAGCAAAATTGATTCGTCAGCCTATTTAAATGTTTTGAAACAGCATAGGAAAGCATGAAAATAGCCTGTTTATTCCAAATGGAAATGGGATATTTTTAATTAAAGGAAACTGAGCATAATTATCCATCAGGGATGCAGACTTTGAAAAGAAACTGAGCTAAATTGATTCGTCAGAGATGCAGTTTTCTGAATTGAAAGGAAACTGAGCCAAATAAAAGATCCGTCAGAGATGCAGCCTTTTGAGTTGAAAGGAAACTGAGCTTAATAGGTCCGTCAGAGGTGCAGCATTTGGAATTGAAAAAACTGAGCTAAATAGGAAATTTTGAATTGAAAGGAAGATCTGGGAATTCTGATTAATTGATTGTGGGAATTTTGGAAAAAAACTAACTAAACTACTAAACTAACTTTTCCATTCGGGAAAGAATGTGGAGATTCTGGGCATTTGACACGCGAACATGCTACATACAGCTGACCATGAGAGAAGCACGGTTTTTCTAAGTTGACCCCGCTACCTGTAACGTTTGCCCTTGCGCTTTATTAATTGTCATTGCAAAACTGAGCTTAATAGGAACTGCAACCTTTGAATTGAAAAGGAAGATCTGTGGGAATTATAGGATCCGTGGTATAATAACATTTTCATCTTTTTCTACGCCTGTCAAAATTGCAGAGCGTCATAAAACTTGTGTGTATACACCCGTTGCAACGTATCATCACGTGCTCGCAAGACAATGTCTCGTGAAGAAAATTGATTACCACTAATTACGGCTGCTATTTCGTTTATCAGGTGCATTGTAGCGCCTTTCATGCTCTCCTCAAGGGGTCCGATCTGCGTGAATGACGACTTTGTAATTCTTCAGGTAGGTTTTCTAAAGCAGTTTTAAATGTTTTGACTAAATGTTACGTCTCTGCAAGAATCTTTGAATTTTGAACACTGTGTCTCTCAACTCCTGAATAAATTGGCAGCGACGGTCTACCTCAATTTCTTCGTCACCCAATATACTTGTAAAAATTTATGCTGTTCATTTTCATCTGGAAAAGTGAACCTATTCTATGATAAATTCCCTTGCACCGTAAATGTAGGCGAAAATCCCGGCATTATTATTTCCCGGTCAACTCCGAAGGACGTCATTTGAAAGCATGAGTTATATTTCGCATCCTGTTTAAAAGCGCCGTGACTCATTAGTATCATATAAAAGAGAGTTTTCAAAGGTTCTTCTGGTTCTCAAGTAACGAAAGAGACACTTTGCCATTGGAACAGCACATGCCTGCGGTCTCATTTTCCATTTTAAAGCGCTGCAAAATCGACACGCCTTGTCCATAAGTCCGATAACAACTAACCTGTGATTTTTATAATCAATCAACGGATCATAATTGAATGCTGCGTCATAAAACCGACCAATTGTTTTGAAAATTTTGTCGACGTTCAGCTTGGAGCTGTGCATTTGCATCTCTTCGCGCCTGTGTCTGTTCTGGTGTTTCAGATGCCCTATAGTAGATTGACGTTCAGCTTGCTCAATGAGTCTGTGTTGAGTTTCATCAGGTGTTTCTGCGGCTCTTAAGGTGGCCTGACGTTCCGCTTGTTCGAATAGCCTTTGCTGACTTTGAGCAGGTGTTTCAGCTCTAAAGTAGATTGACGCCTGCCTGTTCAAGACGCCTTCGCTGACTTTGATCAGTGTTTCAGTAGCTCCAAAGTAGCTTGACGCTGCCTGTTCAAGACGCCTTTCCTGACTTTGAGAAGGTGTTTCGGAAGCTCTAAAAGCAGCCTGACGCTCTGTCTGTTCAAGACGCCTTGCTGACTTTGAGAAGGTGTCTCAGATGCTCTTGCCTTCTCAGTTCAGCATCTTCAAAGACTAGCGATCGAGCTAATCTTTTCGCTTGTCTTTGAGAAGATACTCTTGAAAGGCTGGACTTATGCAGGCATTATGAAGTAAGAAAAACCTATTTAAAAAAAACGTTAAAATACCTAAAAGGAATTAAATTTCGTTTTAAATAAATTTTTAAAGCAACTAAAATATCTAAAAGGAATAAATATTCCTTTAAATATTTTTAAAATCAAAACAACAAAACCAATTCAAGTCACAACACGAATCCGAAAACGATAGCCAAAAAAATCGAATTAACTTAAACCAAATCACAAAACAAATCGCAGAAAACCGAAATCGAAAGCAGTAGTCAATATAAATATAACAAACGAAAAAGAGTAAGTGTATAGTACCGTATACACTATCTATACTATTAATATTCCTTTGAAATATTGTTAAACAACCTAAAACAACAACGAAACCAATTCACGATTTCAAATAAACATAATCCAAAATCAAAGCGTCTGAATATGGCAAGGAATACCAACCAAATCAACAATTAATTTAAACTATGTATGTTAGTTAATAAGAACTCTCAAAAATATTTTTCTTATAATTTTGCACATTTTGTTATTGTAATACTGATTCATTCTAACAACCATATAAGAACTGTATTCATTTCCGTTCAATAAATATTACTAAGGCTTATTAATAAGGCTTACTAAGAACTGTTTCTACCATTGTTAAGTAATAGTTAAGGGTGAAAGTGACAGGTTGTGAGTATTTCTGATCCATACTTATAATCACGCCTGTAACCCTTGCGGGTAAGCAGAGCATCAACGGATTACTTAATATCGTCTGCGAGGTTATCGCCTATTCTGTGAATTACGATGCACCAAAACGTTTGAAGAAAATCAGCTGGTGAATTTTATGTTTTTATCGCTCTCTTCCGGTCCTGCGTGAAAAATGCAGATCCATACATTTTTATCTTAATTTTGGGTAAAAGACATAATAATCCAGATATTCTGACCTTCTGTGTTCGTCCATCGTACCGTCGTCCGTCTGTAGAATCACGGTGGCGCCACCTAGCTGAATTTAATTTTGCAACATATTCGATTTTCCCACGGAATGATATGTTTTTCCGCTGAAAAGTAGCCTATGTCACTCTACAGCCACCGAACTATCCCCACAAATAACCATGCCATGCCGACGCTCTGTTGCGACGTGAAAGAAGGACAAACAAACAAACAAACAAACACACTTCGCATTTTATAATATTAGTATGGAAAGTATGGATTACTTAAATATAAAACATTCTAGCAATGCTATTAACATTACTAATACCTTTAACCACCCTGGTAAGCTTTAAATGCTTGTGTTAGAGTGGTTCGACGACAGTAGTCGAATGGCGGATTCGAACCACGACCTTATGAGTCACGATCCGCATCCTCCAAGGAATAAGAAGAAGAAACAGCAGGAAGAAGCAGTAGAAGGAACTTGGGAAAATTACCGAAGAATAAAGAAGTTAACCATGCTTAAAAGCTACTTTACCTTTAAATTAAAAAAAAAAAACGTTTGTTGCAAAAGTGAACTAATATTTAGCTCACAAACTGAGCAACTGTACTGCTCAAGTCACAGAGTGTTTATTTATGTTAAATACGCTCCTGTTCCTAATGCAAATACACACAGCTACTATATTATTTCCGTAGCTTGTCTCACAATTTCCTTGTCTTTAATGATACTCTGTTTTGCAATGTTTACTACAATTACTCGAACAACGAATCTCACAACATCGTCCTAGTTCATAAAGAAATTATACTAAAATTTAAATAAATAATTAAAATTTTAATAAAAATTTTAATCCAAAAGAAATAACAACTAGAATGTCATCCAAATAGTTACATAAAATACTTTATCCTCTATTTTATACCGTTAAATTCACTATTTAAATTTTAATCCAAAAGAAATAACAACTAGAATGTCATCCAAATAGTTACATAAAATACTTTATCCTCTATTTTATACCGTTAAATTCACTATTTAAATTTATATCGGGTGTCCCAGAAAGAATGGACAATCCTGGAGTGCCTAATAGTACAGGTATCAGGCGCTCAAATAAAAATACAAAAAAAATTATTCCAAGTGTGGCATCACTCGGAATATTTTTTATGAAGGTTTTAAAAAATGTTTTTATTGACCTTACTGTACTTTCATGTACACCACTACCACAAATTAATGAAATTGTTGCGTTTTTGGTGTTCTTCATTTTTCACAGACTATTCTATTAGAAATGAAGTAAAGAGTATGAGTATCTCTTGTACTTTTTGAAAAATACTCAATATTTAGCATAAAATTTTATAAAAATAATTTTGACAAAAGTTTGAGAGTCATTCGTGAAAAAAAAGTATGAAGACCTAAGTGGCCAACTATTTCAAAAATATGCGTAATTAATACATTTAACAGTGTTTGTTATATGTGTATGTTAAGATGCAAAAATAATAAATTCGACTGAAGAAAGAAAATAATCTTGTCTTAAATTGTCATAATAAAAGCGTTAAGTTGTACATAAATCAATCTTTATTTCATAACAGGTGTTCGACTTGTCTGCCACCGACTCTGATACCAGCTCGACATCTTCTAATAAATGCTCTTCTAAGAAGTCGTGCGTTCAGTTATTTTTAAGCGGCCTCCTGCACACGACTGCGCAATTCCTCCAAACTTAAAATAGGATCGAAGTACACCTGTTCTTTTAGACAACCCCAGTAAAAAAAATCTAGTGGATTTAAGCCCGGCGATCGCGGAGGCCACAAAATGGGACCTAAACGACCAATCCATTTATTTGGATACGTGGCATTTAAATACACACGGACGTTTGCAGCATAATGTGCAGGACAACCATCATTTTGTAGCCAGTTTGATTGTCTCATCTCGTCAGGCACCTCTTCCATTAAATTTGGCAGATCATTTTGTAGAAAATTCAAATAACTTTGTCCAGATAAGTTTCCGGGCAGTTCAAATGAACCAATGATTTTTCCGTTTAATATACCAGTCTAAAAATTTATTTTAAACTGGTATTGTGATCTTTCTTCTCGCATTAGATGCGGATTTGAGAGTTGCCAGCTGTGTAGATTATGCTTCATGTTCCGTCTTTTTAAGAGTAGATTCATAGAACTTTGTCGAAGAATTGTGGATCTTGTTCTATTTTTGTAAGCATTTGTCGACAAAAACAATCGTGCATTGTAATCTCTCGGTTGTAGAGCTTGGACGCATCAAATATGGTAGGGATGAAATTTATTTATTTTCAGTACACGGTGTACGGTCGTCTTCGAGATTCCAGTACGTTGTGCTATTACTCTAGTAGAGGCGGACGGGTCTTTCTCAATTTCGTTAAGCACAGTGTCTTGTCTATTGATATTAGCTAGTCTTCCAGTGCTCATACCAACAATGCCACTGTCAGGTATTCTACCTTCCGAATAACACCTGTGGACTCTGATGAATACGCGGTAATCTGGGTGACGCGCGGTATCTTTCCCTAAATAGGGCTGCAGCAGCACTTGCGTTGTTTCTGCATTGTCCAGATACAAGCCAAGTCGTCGTAAAATTACCAAACAAAGTCCAAATCACAAAGCAAAACTAAGAGTCCAATGTAATAGCCAGGAGTCGTCGTTATAACACTGATTTTAAAATCACAGAGAACTCCAAAAGGAAAACCAAAGTCGAGAGACGCACTTAATGTTTGCCTTTATTATGTGCCCAGTCGCGCGAGGAAAGGTACAATGTATTAACATTATACTCTTCTCTCGCTCACTCACACTCTACTATCCTATCCCTGTCTCGTAAATCGTTAAAAACATAAGAGGGGTAGCGTGGGCCACACTCTGGTAAATACCGATATTATACGATCTTTACTACAATAAAAAGGACTCTTTCACTCAAGAACGCCCTTGTCATTTTCACCGTTAAAGAAAATATAAGATTTTTTTTTAATATTCTATCTTTGGATAAAGTTATATATTATACCATTTTGTAAACTGTATTATTATTTAGTT
The DNA here is from genome assembly GCA_029286625.1 of Parnassius orleans. Taxonomy (NCBI): domain Eukaryota; kingdom Metazoa; phylum Arthropoda; class Insecta; order Lepidoptera; family Papilionidae; genus Parnassius; species Parnassius orleans. Next base: position 13,417 of record JAGSMP010003317.1, read on the forward strand.
GGCCACTTAGGTCTTCACTTTTTTTTCACGATTGGCTCTCAAACTTTTGTCAAATTTTTTATAAAATTTCATGCTAAAAATTGAAGTTTTTTTTTTGCAAAAAAGTACAACAGATACTCATACTCTTTACTGCATTTCTAATAGAATAGCCTGTGAGGAATAAGAGAATACCAAAAACGCAACAAATTTCATTAATTTGCGGCAGTGGTGGACATGAAAGTTCAGTAAGGTCAATTAAAACATTTTTTTAAAACCTTCATATTTTTGGCACCACTTGGAATATTTTTTTTGTATTTTTATTTGAGCGCCTGATACCTGTACTATTAGGTGCTCCAGGATTATCCATACTTTCTGGGCCACTCTGTATATTATACATATATTTATAGAATAAGGGTGACAAAAGAGCAAATAATCCACCTGATGGTACGTGGATTCTGTGGCCCATAGACATGTACATCAATCCTCAGTTAATAATCAAAATGCAGATTCGTTTTCACCCCTGAGACCCCTTGATTTATAAAGTGTTCCCCTACCAATGTAGTATAACCTATTTATTAATTAAATTGGTGCAGCTGTTTCAGAGAAATCGGTAAGCATACATAAAAAACATACGAGTCCAGAGTTAATATTAAAATACATTTAACATTGTATTGATTTTATTGTAAGTAAGTTTTTTATAAGTGAACCGTGTAGTGGCGGTGTAAGAATATCCACTACCCCATATTACCATAAGCCGTATGAGGCGACAGAGAGAATCAGAACCAGGAGATAGGCAGCAGCATCTATCTGATAACAACTGAATAAAAAATATGTGGTTGCCACCCCGATTGCCAAGCGTGGCAACTATGGCAAATATGCTCCCTGGGAGGCAATCTATAGGGGAGGCCTAAGTTTAGCCTCCCCCATAGATTGTCGGATGCCGGAAGAGTGGATTTTTGATAGGCTATAATAGTAATGGTATTTATAAATTGAAAATGGCATTGTAAAATGGCAAAATAGAAGAGCACAGAGTTTTGCCGGTTCTTCTCTAAGGTCTTGTTATGTGAACCTGAGTAGGTACAAGTACCGACGTTCGAAAAAGCATGAAACAAGCCTTGATAAATAAATTGACTTCGACTTTGATATTGACACTTTCATTTTATCTTTATTGGCGATGCATATCGCTATTCAAACTATAATATTAATTTCGTAGGATTTTATAAAAATGAGAAGAAAATATTTGTGAATATGTTTAAAACGTGTATGAAAGAGAATATAATACAAATCTTTTTTTTACTTATAAGCCAGTGTTTGATAACAATCCCACATGGTGGTAAGTGGTAAAGACAGACAGCGGCAAATTACTTAGCACTTTTGCTGTAAGCATTACGAAAGACGAAGCAAACCGTTTGGTTCTTATGCGCGGAATATCGACAATAAAGGATTAATTATTAATTATAGTAAAAAATAATTTTTTGATTGCAGTCCCCATATTTTAACAAATTACCAACGACTTATTTTTTATATTTTTTATTCAATATAGATTATAAACAGTTATCGGAATAGGTAGTGCAATTTAGAGTGAATGACCTTAAACGTTGTGTTAATATGGATAAACCTTGTGGGAGGCGGGATTTTATGATTTGTTATAATCAAATGTTTTTCTTCTGACAAAAAAAAATTTTTACTTCATATTTATTTTTGTCAGAAGAAAAACATTTTCTATACTTTAAAATTCTTTGCTATTTTTAAATTATTTATTATAAAAATAATTTTGCAGCTTTATACAAGTAATACTTTGTAATATTCGGTTATTTTGTAATTGTGGGTTCGATCCCGCACGGAACAAGTATATGTATGGCCTACAAATAACTGTTCGGGTCTGGATGTTTGTCCTGTGAAATTTATGTATAAACTGCCCCACGATACAGGAGAAAATCCTAATGTTGAGGTAAAGTTTAAAAAATATTGTAGTGAGTGTTTGGAAAATACTTATAATTTTTTTTGTAAGCAGAAACAATATTTTTTTTTTTAGATAAGTTTCCTAGTAGTGACTTTTATTGTTGATTGTTATTGTGTGATTATCACTACTAAACTTACGTTTTGAGTTAATAAAATGTCCCTTAATAATTATTGCTTGCTTATGCGTTACGCAGATTGACAAAAATTGGCTTTGTTACTATATATAATATATACACCAGGTAACAAGTATAAATAAAAGTCAGATTGCATTTTTAAACATTTATTTTCAATAATGTTACTTATATAAACAAAACAATATCAACTAATCATCTTTATTTGCAAAATTATCTTTTTTTCTATAGATTTGAAATAAATTACAATTATTTTCTAAATTTTCAATCTTTAGTCTATTCCTTTTACATCTAAAACCCATTTATATGTGGAATTAATCGTTGAACTTCTACTGATGTCAGTGGAGCAAATTTATAAAACATCATGTCATTGGTAGCAGTTTTGTTACTTATTTGTTCTGAATACGTCCTGATGACGTCTAAATCCGGATTCCAGGCCATAACTGCTTCTAATTTTTTTCAATCTGCGAATACGAACTCCAAGCTACAACTAACCTTACCATATCGAATATTTCCAACATTTCTATTCAAGATAAATTGCGCTTTTGCATTTGGGTCAGAGCTACTTCGATAATACTAAAATTGGTATCAATAAAATCGAGGTAATTTTTGATGTTTTGTTTTCGTTTTATATTTTTTGAATTTTTCTTTTAAAATCTTTACTAGGTGTTGTTAAAAATATTTTTTTAACGTTTGCGATTAAACTGTCTACATCAGGGTATTCAGAACGTATTTTTTCTGCAACTCGATGCAGAGCATGAGCCAAACACGTGACATGCTGCATATTAGGTATACATTGTTTTAAAAGTTGCCCCGCTAACAACATATATGCAACGCTATCTGTACATAACAGAAGTACATTTTCCACTTTATTTTCATAGGAGTCACCCCATAAATTCTCGAGGCAATCGATAACAAATTGTGAAATAGATTGTCCCTTCACTACGTCTAATACTTTACTTGATAAATGGTATGTTCTTTTTGAATCCATCGGGTTTAATGCTTTAACTAATAAGTGAATGACGTACCTGTCTAAAAAATCGGTAGTTCCGTCAAGTGAAATCCATAATTTTTCACCGGATGTTTCACTGTGTATAAATTGTATACGTTTTTGGAAGAATTTGTCCAGATTAACTTTTCTAAGCACTGACTTGCTTGGTAGTGTTGGACGATTAGCACAGGAACAACAAATGTACTGCTCGAAAAAGTTTTTGAAAGCTGGGTTTTCTACTTGAGACCACGGGATGTTACAGAGAATAAGAAACTCGATGAATTTAAAATAAAAATCTTCTTGGGGCTTCGGAAGAGTTCCTTTATATTTAGCTCTATTGACGTGTCTTTTGATGGTACTTTTTCTACACCCAACGTTGCATTCACATTTACTACAGTAAATAATGTGGTTTGTTGCTTCAAAGAATAGTTCAGGATAATTTTCAATCCATCGATGAACGGTTTCCTCTCTAGCCTGCCACGCCATATCTGCATCCAAAAAATACTTATTCGTATATTTTACCAGAATAATAAAGAACAATAAAATTTAACAAAGTTGTTTAAAAACTCAGCGCTAATTTATTGCTAAGTAGTTACTCGCGACTTCGTCCGCTTGGAATTTATCAAACAAATGGGTTTTAACTTTCCTTCACGAAACCCTTATTCATTTTTTTTAATAAAGTAGCCTAAGTTACTCCTTAGATTATTGGTAAAATAAAATAAAACTTACCGGGATCTTCGTCCAAACAAAACCAACCCAAATCGTCACAGCAGAAACTTAAAGTCCATTTACACTAGCCAAAATAGTCGAATAGAAGAGAATCAGTCCGTAAATCTAACAGAGGGTTGTAAAATAAACCAGTCACCACAAAATGACCACGTGCACTCAACGAACCAAGGAACGGGTAATCTCAATTGCATAAGGGACAATAGAAAAGAAAGTGACAACGCTTACTAAATATCATTTTGTTTCGTTCTCCCGCACATAGTAACAATGACTTTTACCGCTCTTATCAACCATCGCCACAATAAACAATGCACCAGCTAGTTTTGTTTGCGCCACTTGCAACTACCGCCTAACGATTAGGAATTCTTTAATTGTTATCCAATAAGAGTATAGGTTGCCTCATCCAGGTTGGGATAGTTAATTTTATCCATAAAGTTTAGTACTTTAAATTTTTAGAATCAAATTGACCGTATTAAATTCCAACTAAGTGGGATCTAAAGGCATATCCATATTACGATAACGTGACGAAATCCATAAAATTGCACTACCTATTCCGCTCACTAATTATAAATAATACTTAGTGAAATTCACTCTTTTGTTTAATTACCACTAGTTCGAAAAAAAATCTCCTTACGGTCATGTTTACCTTATGGTTGCACTGCCGGGGACTAAGAGATGGATAGGGAACTATGACCAATTTTTGTACGGAATTGGCATATGATATGAATGATTTGATGTAGATTGTATTATTTTCAAAATCGTAATTTTTTTAATATTAGTCTTAGTATGATTGGAAAATAAGTTCTTCACTTATCATCGTTCTATTTGGGCCTATTTTAATCGTTATAGCAGTCAAACTGCGGATTCAATACGCTCATAGTATCAAGGAGGCTATTGTCTAAGAGTTCATATTAACTTTTTTATAGGATAGGAGACAAACGAGCACACAGTCCACCTGATAGTAAGTGGTTGTGACCCATAGACATCTACATCTATCAATAAAGAATCAAAATGCAGATGCGTTGTCACCCGTGAGGACTAAGATGGAATGCCTCTTTTCCAGTAAAAGGGTCTCGGTCTCTACACTCACCACCATAAAACACTTTAGTAGTTAAGCTTATTTTACGCTGGTATTCTGTGAGAGCGTGGTCCTTCCCCGGTCGAGCCGACCCATTCGTACCACAACTATACTACTAATACAGCTGCAACATGGCTCTACCACGTATAAACTCACCTTAGACCGGGATTAGAATCTTAAGAGACGGGCTGGTTTAGAAACGTGTTGCATCATTGTCAAGTACATTCGTATACTGACGGGAAACGTCCTGATTCTGAGTTATATTCCTAGTGACTTCATTTATAATTGTATTTTCGAATATCTCATCCAAGAGCTCACCCTGTGATGCTCATACGGTGCTATGATGTTGGGACGTGTACGGAATTAAATTAGTAAATTATAACGTTGTTAGAAATATAGTAAGTTCATTATAAAACGTATTTAACGACATATTTAACAAATGAAAGTAATAATTAACGAGACATTCTATCTTAGTTGTAGGGGTGACAAAGCATTTGAATTTTGAAACATTAAACACTTTCGAAGAAAACATTTTTGGTTTGCAATTTTGCACAAAAAGACCTTTCAAATATATATTTTTAAAAAGCTTTACCTCCACACTAAGATTTTCTCCTGTACGTATCATGAGCAGTTGACATACAATTCCACAGGAGAAAACATCCAGACCCGGAACAATTATTCGTAGGCCATATAAATAGTTGTTCCGTGCGGGTTTGAACCCGCGACCTTTAGCACTTCAACTCATTGCTAAGCCACTGCACCACGGAGCCGTTGATCCCTTCTAATTTATCTTCTATATCTTAAAGTTGTGAATGCAAAATCTATTTTTAATATTTTTTTTACTTCAACGCCATTTACAACAAAACAAAGTGCACAAAATGAAACTAATTTACGGATATCATCGCATTTAATTTTAACTTTTTTAAGTTTTTGCGATATGGGAAAAAAAATCTTTAAAAAATTTTTCGTTATCGCAAATGATTTTCGAGATAAAAGTAAAAAAAAAACTTGATTTGAAGTGTTTTTTCGATAACTGAACCATTTGCTCTATTATGTATCAGCAGTTTTTTTGTTTAAAGTTCTACGCGGACGATGTCGTGGGTAAAAGCTAGTTAACAAAGCTAGCTATAAATGCGATAAAATCAGTAAAATTAGTTTGATTTTATGTCAAGTATTCATGTAAATAAAAGAAATAATGACATTGTTGTGGATATTATCATCAAGAAAATGTAACAAAATCTTTGCACAAATTATTATTAAAGAATTTTTTCTCTCTCTGTATTTGTTGTTGTTTTATCTTCGGCTCTCAGCTGTCCTCCGAGGTCACGACAGGCAGCTTTAAGTAAATAATAACAAAAAAGACAAAGCTCTCTCATCAATAATCCCCTTGTCCTGCTGGGAACATAATCCGAGATATCGCGGGAGTTGTACCGTCAAATTGAAAATTTATCGACTAATTTTGTTCAAAACAATTCTTCTTATTGTTAATCATAAATGTTTAACAATCTGAGGCTCTTAAAGGATAATTGCAATAATTTATTTTTAAAATAAAATAAAATATAAATCTATTACTTATTAATGAGGGCTAATAATCTTAAGGGCTCACCAGATGTCGCTAGTTGGGACTGAGGTGAAGTTTTTTGTTATAAAATATTTTTTTTGAGTATTTACTTTTAAATAAAAGCTTAAGAGTTTATATAGTATTATAATAGTATTATATAGTATTTTTAAGTTTTGCACACATCAAACGCGATGCGGAGATGTAGTGCTCCATTGGCACCAAATCAAAAAATCGCAATCCACTCAACTTAAATCACTTTCACCAGCTTTATATTGCACTTATATAATAAAAAAGTACAGCAATAGCAAGATATTTCAATTAATAATTCTGACGTAGTTATAAGATTATCTATTTCGATTATTATTAAAAAAGAGTTAATTGAAAATATTTTCACTTGGACGTCAGTTGGTCAGCACGGATATGAACAAGATATCTTTCGATATCACTGATTTTTTTTGTTAGCATTAGATTTTAATCCTTAGGAAGCCTTTTGAATTTCACTATTGTAAACGTCCCGTTAGAGGTGTGCAATTTGAATTTTGCATTTTTTTATTTTTACTTTTACTTTTATTTTTATTTTTACCAAAACTATGGATATTCCTATAAATAGGAATATCCGTAGTTTTGGTTTATTCATTTCTAATCTAATTATTATAAAATATAACTAGCAATAAAGAAAGGGATATAAACTCTTACATTTTCCTAACAAATAGACTTTCCCGCTGTGAAATCTGTCAAATATTATCATTCATCGCCAACAGGGCGGTGCCTCATTTAAAAGTGGCACATTTAAAAGTGGCACCGCCCTGTTGGCAGAAAAATCGTGGGTTCATTGGTAGCGTGGTAAGAGAATCAAGGTGGTAGGACTTCTTTTCTGTCTTGGAGTCTACCTGGGTAGGTATCTATTTCTGAACTATTTTTGCCGCCAAGTAACAGAGCGTGCACTGCTGTGTTCCGGTCTGAAGGGTATAAAGAGCCATTAAAATTATAGGTTGTAAGGAATCCAGTTTAGTCCTTAGAAGTAACATCGCAACTGTAGCCTTCTTTGTTTGAAGTTGGCGGCAGGTGTTGATGGATTGCATTAGCTTATCATCAGATAGTCTGAAAGTAAATTTTTCACCCTTTCTATAAAAAGAAAATCTTATAAATTCGTATAAGTAAGAAATTATTAAACCGATGGAATTCTAGTGTTGGGATGTGAGTTAGGATATTTTACATTCTATAAGCTTGTTAGGTTACACTCCTCAAGAGTGTGTGGCTCCGTGTCGCAGTGGCTTAGCAATGAGTTGCAACGTTGGGGGCCGCGGTTTCGAATCCCGCACGGAACAAGTATTTGTATGGCCTACAAATAATTGTTCCGGGTCTGGATGTTTGTCTTTGTACAATTTATGTTTGTAAACTGCCTTCACGATACAGGAGAAAATCCTAGTGTGGGGGTAACGTTTTTATAAAAAGAGAAAAAAAATAAAGAGTAAAACGCATCTGTTGCCTTCCTTGTGTGAAGTTGGCGAACAACTCAAGTTTATCAACAGAGAAGATAAACTATAATAATAATGTCCTCCAGAGCGTTTTAGTCACGGCGGCCAGTCTCAACGGAGATTAGACTTCTGCACAGGACAGGATTATAGTGCTTGAGTGTTCAGGTCAGATCAGGTGCAGGACCAACAGCTTTACATGTTTTCTGAAGCACGGAGGTCAAACACCGCTAACTTCCTGACTCCGGGCTGCTACTGAAAATGTCTTGACAGCAAAACCCATGACTGATTTTGGCTCGACCCGGGGCACCATAGGCAGACTTGCGTCAAAGATACCATACGTCTGGCACTATGATCGTCAATAAGTTTACTAAGCATGACTATTCAGGCAAATCCTCTCTACATCGGGAGAGGCCCATCTCCAGCACTTGGCTTTTACGGGCCATAAAAGTAGAAAGCAGCTAAATCTTTAAAATGTGTCTGTAAATTTTACTGCAGAAGGGACGGTTTCACCAAAAAGACGATATTACGAAACTCTGACACAATCACTAAATGATCAGTTAAATTTCCTGTATAACCAGTAATAAGAAGCGCGGCGTAGAAATGAATAATAAAGTTATATGACGCGAAAGGGGCCAATTTATTGGCTCATTTCGTCCCCTACCTTTTAAATATTATCGTACTTTGTTTCGGTGTACGGAAATTGTACTTCGACTTTTGTAATACCTTCAGCAAATGAGTGGAATAATTTTCCAGTCTGTCTTGCCGACCGATTACGATTAAAAAAATATGCGCATACATAAAATTAAAAAAAAAATCAATTAAAAATTTATTTATTCGAATAAATTTTTAAAATACTTCAAATTAATAGGGGGAAAAATTTAAATTTAATCACCGGGAAAAAATCTGTTTCGACCGAGTTCTCTTCTTTTTAAGCGTTGACCATATTATTATTATATTTTTCGATAATATATTACATTCATCTTTATTATTTTTATTCATTTTATTTTATTTAGGTCATTTATTTCCTGATAATAAGCAAAAGCGTTTCAAATAAAGTAACTTTATGTCCACCGGATGTTGCACACTTACTTCGTCTTAAGTACAGTGATAGCTGGTCGAACTTTCTTGTATTACAAAATACCGACAACCTTGAATCGCTATTAACTACGAGACAAATAATGCTTAAACCAAAGACTTTCATTTATACTAATTTTTTCGGCCTTAATACACTGCGCACTAAGTTACGGTCACTTCTCCGTAACTCCTTTAGTCAGCTGCAAGCGGGCGAGAAGACTAGTTCTTTGTTTTGTAAACTGCGAACGTTGTTTTCAACAATTAAACACTGATTTTGTTTAATGTAACTAAAAAAATGCTGTCGTTATTTACTTTGTCATTAATTATGTGATTCTAAGTTTATTTCAGTTATTTGAAGCAATGTAAACCCAATAATAGATGCAGGACAGGATAACATTTGCATTGTATGTCTTATTTTATACTTCATTGACAGTCAGTTTTTTAACATTTACCCAAAAATATTGATACCTTGTAAATACCGAATTATAAGTGCACGCAGTATAGAATAAAAAGTAAACTGAGCTCTGAAACATTTAAAAAGGTGAACTAAAGGTTAACTTGGAAAAACTGTAAAATGTACGAAAAATATAAAAAATAATATTTTGAGCTTCCAATTATATACGACGAGTAGAAAATTCAATTGCTTTCTAAAAGTACGTGAACGCATATACAACCAGCAGTACTTAAAGCCATAGCCGAAGCAGATACGCGCGAGGATATACAATCGAATTTGATGCGATTGTTTTCAATTCAGGCAAAATACTTTTGCATTAACACTATATTCTGGATAAAGTGCAAGAACTGGCGCTTATCACCATTTCGTAGCAAATAGAAAACATCTGTTTATAAGCTTTGTCGATGGTTGGTTTGTACTTATTTTAGTAGAAGGCATTTTCACTAGCATTTTCTACATAAAAATGTGTTAACCCCTCATGTGTTACGCCGTTTTATTTTTTTACGCTTCAAGTGTCTCGGGCCGTTTGGGAGAAACTGTAAACTATAAACAATGATATCTTATTAATTTTGTATGCCAGCTATATATAAAACTTATACGCATTGAATCGTAATAAATTAAGCTATTTAATTGTGCTTTATAAATATTAAATTCTGTTTTATAATATTATCAATCTCATATCAAAATTTGTGTGACGTAATTTTGCCATTTTCTTGTATTGTAGGTACATAAAGGGTAAGGAGTATGAAATGAATCCATTATATAAAAAGGTATTTGTTTTATTTACATAACAATACAACATTATATCAAAAGAGATAAAAATCACACCTTCCAATACATTTTTTCACAAAGCAAACTTTTTAATATCTACCTCCTTTTACGCGGTAAAACAAAAACAGGTTAAAACAATCGAAAACGTTCAATTCGAAAACGTTTAAAAACATTAAATTACGGTCTTATCTTTTAATCTATGTTGTTCAAAGATTAAACAGCGCTTACTTTTTAATTTAATAGTGAATCGTGCTTACTTGTCAAATAGGTCCCATGTTATATAACACACGGGCATGCATAAGCTGTCAGCCACATAGTTAACGGTAAAACTTGAGGAATTATTTTAAATATGTTATATGGTGTGTTTGCCATAGTTGTCGCGTTTTGCTGGCGGATTTGCAACCGCAGTTTCTAATTTATTTTAGATGTTATTAGGAAGATATTGTTGCACATGCCCTGGTTTGTTTCCTTTTTACGACTTGTACGACACCGGAATATCCTTACACCCCCACTACACCGTAGACTACACTGTACTGAGTGTGTGTACACTATTATAAATATTTAAAGACTTCGGTTGAAAGAACTTTATTTCTCATTAATACAATTATCACTTACATAAGAACAATAATATCTAAATTATAATTATAATTCTAGCGCGTGCGGGTAGTAAAAAATACATCGGTCGATTGTCAACCAAGAAGCGAGTTCACTGTGTTCATATCTAACTCTAAGACATTGGTCAAAGTTAAATTTAATGTAATTTCATCTTCTTTTAAAAATTCCAACACGGCTGATAGAAAACAAAAATCAATTTGTTTTTACCCGACTTCAAAAAGGAGAATGTTTACAATTGGAACGTATGTTTTTTGAGTGTGTTACGAGATATCTTTATCAATTGTGAACTGATTTTGATGTTTCGTATCTTACTTCAGTTTTTAATGTAACTAATTAGACGAAATTGCGAATGTGACATTGCTTAGTCCACTATAAGTAAATAGCAAAATTCGACTATAAAGAAATAAAAAGAACCAAGTATTTCACATTCTGAAGTTGGGGCTTTAGTTCTTCTATATACTATGTACTTAGCAAGACAGAAAATGAAATCAGATTGAAAAGCAATGCATGAACCTGAGCAAAGACTCGACAGGTCAATATTTCATGAAATCATCAATCATGTAGCTAATGTGAGTGATGAATAATTAAAGATAAAAATTGAACGTAGCATTAAGCAGGCAATGTATGTATGTAGTGGCAACATATTAAGCTTTGTGCAGGTTGATGTAGCATGAAACAAACAGGTAGGTGTGGACGGGACGAGTTCATGTCCCTAGTAATGAGATAACATCATTATGAATTCAAGTAACAGTCTCACTATGAAACTGTGATATATGTATAATTAAATGTAGTACACAGACCAACGGTGGCGCCTCATTCGCATTGCCGATCTGTCATCGGTGGCGAGTAGACGTTGTCTTGTGCGATGTATCTACTTACTGATAGTTGGTTGTTTTACTAAACCCTAGACTTTAATTAGTGGACACCACATTGGCGAGGAGTAAAAGCGCAGTAAGTAAAATTTTCGGTCAAATTTTAAACCGGTTTACGGATATTGGTCAGCAACAAAATTAAAACTGCACAAAATATTTACAAAATATTTTGAAAAAAATAATAATTGATGGATACTTTGAAAACGACAGCCTAAGTGGAATAAAGTATTTCTATTACTTGTTTATTTAAAATTAAACAGTTCGTTGTTTATTGTGCCGTTACTATTTATACGCCATCTTTGTCGGCGATTGACCAGGAATGTGATATTTAAATCTCATCGAAGAGTCATTTACGTCATTTATTTAGTGTAACGAAAGGGGTTACGGCATTTCATTTCGCGTCTTATTTCGAAAAGTAAATTAATATCCTTATTGTATATCTAAATAGTGTTTGCAAAGTACTCAACCATGATTATAATACACGTATTGTTGACCAAATCTGTTTGCTAATGATTCCTATCGAAAAATATTTTGATAAAATAACCAAACAGTGAAACGAATCGTGTTATCCAGTTTAACAAAGTACCACTTCAATAAATTGGGAGTATGTGTTACTGTTAAAACTAAACAAGTGTCAAACCCGTTATGGACAAGTAATATAATGGAAAAAAATAGGCCAAAGTGGATGTATTTAGCACAGTCTATCGTTATAAAACAAACATTTATATATCTTCCTTATTTAATTTCATTGTATCTTCCTATCGCTGCACGTAATATAATATTTTGTGCCCTGACTGTTTGTTTATATAATAATAATATCAAGTCACATAATGTAGTGAGTACTTATCAACGGATCTTTGTGTGACTTGCATCTATAGTCGTCACAGACCATACTATGTCACAGACTAATATGATCGTTTATGATACACAATATGAGATTGCGTTCATCAAGGAGTATATAATCTCTAAGTTTAGTTTTCACAGTACGGACCACAGAATAATAAATATGTGCAAGCTAGTACATAGTACGGACCTTTTTCTGTATTGATGTTAGTCACAAAATATTAAATGCCGGTTACAATCAATTCTGCGTTAAAATTAAATGGCTTATACTTAATTTTTTGTTAAAGCCAATAAATATTATTCAATATGAGTATTGATAATTTTAATATTAACCATTTATTTTGCGCTACGAAAAAATATAAATTGATCTTGAAATTCTATTACTACATTTGTATGCTTACAAGCACTTTTACTTATTTGCAGATCGTCCAAATATTCCAATCAAGCACCGGCAATAGAACCTCCATAAGTTTCCGGTGGACAGATGGAAACGTGCTTAGAAATATACTCTGTAGCAACAAATACCAAAATACAAAACGCGCCATGTTATTACATTTCGGAGGCATGGCGTTACAAGACATTTATTTCAATACACCTGGTGCCCATGTGACTGATCCTCGCATCAGGATCAGGCGAGGCGTGTATGACACCGCAGTAAAAAGTTGGACGAGTATTTTCCCCAAACAAAGCTATTTATTTAAAATGCACATTTTCGGTTGATGAAACAAGAACAGGACGAGAAGTTTGAAAATTTTGTTCGTCTAAGACGTCAAATTTCTAACTCCAATTTTGCCAATGCAGATGAAAATCTTATTGAACAAATAATCGAAAAGTGTACTCGACCAAATTAAGGAAGAACATTTTGGTACTTGGTGACACGGCAACAATCGAAAAATCGTGGCTGAGGCAAATTCCTAGAAACTGTAGTACTGCAGCTAAACTAGTTTCACGATAGACAGAGCAACAACTACCAGCCTAAATAAAATCGACACTAAAGCTACGAAACTATATTCTAAGAAAGAGGTTAATTTTCAGCCGATGTGGCAGTAAAAATCACAAAATGACAATAGTTCCTGCCCCAATAAATGTGAATTGTATGAATGTGGTTTTAAAACGTCATTTTCAGAAACACTGTAGAACAAGGTCAATAAAATAAAAAGTACCAACCTCTCGTCAAATAACAACCATAAAGTTAAGAAACCCAAAACAGAATCCAAAAAATGGAGAGTCTACATCTGTAGATTATATTTCCATATCGACGACGACGCAACAATAGATTGTCAGGTGGTGGGGTCAACATAAAATGCTCATTGATTCCGGTAGTAGATCCAATATTATTTACGATAAAACTTGAGTACATATGAAACAATCTAAAGTTATAGTTTCCAACCAACAAAAGTCTTCAGATAAAACGTTCCTGGCTTATGGTGCCAAACATCTCAAAGTGTTAGGCTCATTTGATGCACAAATAAAAGTTGGTCCTAAATCATTATTAACAAAATTTTATTTTATAGAAAATGTTTCAAGAAACCTTTGTAAAGAAACCGCCATTTCTGATGTGCTAAACTTGGCTTTGTCGTGAATTCCATTGAGAAAAAACAATTTCCCAAGTTCAAAGATGTTCAATTAAACATCACTATTGACAAAACTATTCCTCCAGTTTTTCAACCTTATAGACGAGACCCACCTTTGGAACTAAGGATAAATAAGAAAATAGACGAACTAGTTAAAATGGACATCATTGAACCTGTAAATAAGCTATCTTCTTGGGTTTCTCCGATGGTACCGATTCTAAAGTCTGATGATGATATTCGAATTTGGTTGGATATGCGTTGCTAACAAAGCAATCATTAGAGAAAAATATCCCTTGCCCACTATGGAACAACTTATTCCCAAATTTGCAAAGCAACATATTTTTCAAAGTTGGATATTAAAAACGCCATTTGTCGAACTAGATAAAATAGCAGAAATATCACAATTTTATCACTAGCAAAGGGCTTTACCGGTACAAAAGGTTAATGTTCGGGATATCTTGCGCACCTGAATATTTCCAAACAATTATGGAGAAAATGTTATATGCAAAGGAGTTGTAAACTTCATAGATGATATTGTTGTCTTGGATGTGTTCAAAAGAACATGACACCAGGCTTCAACATGTTTTAACAGTACTCAAAGACAATAATGTTTTATTGAATAAAAATAAATGTATTTTAATAGAATATCTATTCAGTTTCTGAGTCACGAGCTGCAATCAGGTATTAAACCACTTGACAAATATATAAAAGCAATCGAGACATTTAGACCACCGGAAACCATCAAAGAAACTCAAAGTTTTCTGGGATTAATCAATTTTGTAGGAAAGTGATCCCAATTTGTCAACTTATGGAACCCATTCAAATTGCTTTGTAAAAATGAACAAGAATGCTAATATCGTAACATTTCGGAAAATGAACAAGTAATGTCTTTTGACGAATTAAAAAATTATCTCTTCAAGATTCCTACTCTTGGCTATTATGACCCAAATGATCGTACCCAAGTAATCGTCGATGTAAGTCCTGTAGGCTTAGGCGCTGTAGTGATTCAGTACGATGACAAAGGATCCCGCATCATTGCCTTCGGAAACAAGAGCCTGACAGATATTGAAAAACGATAGATGCTGTCAGACCTAAAAAGAGACATTGGCCGTGTGGGTAATTGAACACTTTCACGGGAAAAGTTTGAGCTTATCACAGATCATAAACCTCAAGAGGTTATATTTGACACGCGATCAAAGCCTTGTGCGAGAATCGAGCGCTGGGTCCTTCGGTCATATCTTCGCATATGAATATAAAGTTATTTATAAGCCCGGAAAATCCAATATATAATATTCATTTTAAAATAACTTTTGAATAGCATTCAAAAAGTTATTTGAAGGCGAACATCATGTCAACCAGATTGTTCAATACGCGCGACCCATAGCTTATCTCTTAAATCGATTATTGAAGCATCAAATGATGATGATGAGTGTTTATTACATATTTGATTTTTTTTGCTAGCTGCCGGTTAACCCTATATATTATCCATATAAAACAATGTATCTCGCTGTAGTTGTTTGCGCGGCAACAGATGTCATAATGTGTCAACTCAGTACGAATAAAGTAATCATTGAGTGAAGACCGGTTTTTCATTATTTCACCCAAGCAAAGTGCACCTTATTATCTAGTGTACATGGTTCTTCGAGCACGGATCATTCAACTAGCCCTATTTTAATTACGTAAATTTGCGAGTGGATTTAATTGGAGTTATTTTGAAAAATACGGAATACGGACTAATTAGTAAAAATAAATGAACATTTTCGAAGAAAAGTGCTGAAAGAAAAGTGAATAACAGTGGAAGAACGTTAAAAATCAGTTATTAGTGAACAAAATTACATTACACGTACAATTGAATTATAAAAACGTTACTTTTGTGCAACGGTAATCTTAAAGGAAGTAAATTAAACTAATATATAGTGAGTTGGCGAACAATTATTAGAGTGTTTATTAACAACTGTGACTGTTTTAAGGTGAACTTTGGACCTATTGGTAAGAATAATTACCTACCTACATACACGTTGAAAGTTAAGAAAGCTATTAGAAAACTGTGAATTATTACTAAAGTATTTTATTTGTATTGTTGTAAATAAAAGATATTAAATATGGAGAGCGTTGAAAATCGAATGTTGCTAAGTTGATACATTTGAAAAGTACAAAAGACGTTCTAATTATTAAAAAATCGCTTAGGACAGGATAACCGTGGTTATATACAGAGTAGAATGGAAACTTAAGAAACATATTGGAAGGAATTTAAGTCCGGTCATGAGAGAAATTAGTTATGGCTGTTTCTAAAAAATAGACACATGTTACCGTATTTTGCAGAAGATATGTTCGATAAATTTGAAGAATTCATTTTACGTACAAGCGAAATGAAACTTCATTAAATAAATTATCGATGATAAAAAACCAGACGAACTCCACAAAATAGATGAGATGAGACGATGTGCTTCCGGGAGTGATATAAATTACCCAGTATTTCGATTCCAATTTTGAAGGCAACTACACGGAATGGCAATCGTTTCACGATCTCTTTATGGCATTAATACACAAGAATGAGTCATTAGAAGATGTTCAGAAACTACATTATCTTAAAGCAGCCTGAAAGGAGATGCAGAAATTTTGTTGCGCCAGTTTTCTATTACGGATGCAAATTATGCTGAGGCCTGGTCCATTTTGAAAAAGCGTTATAACAACAATAGATACATTGCTAATTGCGTATTTAAAAGTTTTTGACGTGACAACGTCTTATAAATTGGTTTGCCGGGTGACACTTCAAGAAACTGCGTTACGCTCCGCTCGTTATGCGCTCACAATGAGGCGAGTGAGAGGCACGCGTCCCTTCTACTCGGGCATGGTTAGCCCGCCTAAGAGCAGAGACAGACATAATAAAATTATTTTACCACTCAAAGTCGTTGTCACGTAAAACTTTCGCCCGTATACCGACTTTACAGGCAACCAATTTTTAGCCAGAAAACACTATCTCAGGAGTCAGCTTCGTCCTTAAAGCAACTGCTCGATACGTCAATGGAATGTATGAATTCATTAAAAATCATGGCTTACCAACAGCGCAGTGGATGCAATCATAAACTATGTCATCGTGTCAAAGCTGGATCCTGAAACACATAAACAGTGGGAAATTACAATAAGTAAAGATAGTACTGATGACTTACCTGGGTTTGAAGTACTGAAATCTTTCCTGGAGACGCGGTTTCGCATGTTGGAGATGGTGGAACCTGAAAATAAAGCTTACAAACTAGTTAAACCTAAGACATTTCATGCGACTTCCACTGGCGAAAATAAATATTGTCCCTTCTGCAAAGAAACTCATTTTATATTTAATTGCAAGGAATTCGCTAAACAACCAATAAAAGAGAGATACCGTTTCGTCCAGAAAAACAACTTGTGTTTCAATTGTTTAATTCCAAATCATTCCGTATTTAAATGCAGGCAGTCAAATACATGTAAAATATGCAACAGACGACATCACTCTTTATTACATCGAGATTTTATAAAACAAGCAGGTGAAGTAAGGTCAAATACAGAAGAAACTACAACAAATACACAAGAAGTTAGCAAGGTTACAGCACATATGTCAAGTGGAGAACAACCTGCTCAACAAGTCTTGTTGGCGACAGCATTGGTAGAGTGCCTTCGCGAACGGGACAATTGCACGTCTTTCGGGCTCTGATTGATCAGGGCTCAGGCCTCATTCGTGACAGCGCGAGTGGTCGAGTTATTAAGTCTGAAGAGGACTCAAATCAGCGCCGTGGTGTCAGGAATTGGTGAAGGTAATAAAGTTTATATTAATCATTTAGTAGGATTACATATTAAGTCGAGGCATGAAAGTGATTTTCTATTGAGGTTAATGCATGTAATGAAATCGTTGACTCGTAGACTACCTGCTAGGAAATAAGAGGTACGATTGGCCTCAACTTAAAATGTGAAGTTAGCTGATCCCAGCTTTAACGTCCCGGGTCGGATTAATATCCTACTCAGGCTGACGTTTTCAGCAAAATTATAGATTTAGGTCTGCTAAAGGGACCGGGCGATGTAATCGCTCAACGCACACACCTAGGCTGGATATTTACAGGTGATATATACACAACTCCTACTAAAGGACAAAAATTATTAGCTTACGTGTCCGGGTTCGTAGATGAAGACAACAATCTATTGAAAAATTCTGAGAAATAGAATCGGAAGAATACACAAGCAAGAAAGCACGAACAAAGGAAGAAGAAAGATGTGAAAGACACTACATAGATACAACGACAAGGGATACATCTGGAGCTATGTAGTCCATTTACCTTTAAGACATAGTATTGAGGAAACCGTGAAGGCATGCGGCGAGACTAAATATCAGGCCATCAAACGATTTAAACAGTTGGAAAGGATGTTTACCAAAGATGAAGATTTGAGAACAGAGTATAAGAATGTGATACATGAGTACTTAAAGATGGGTCATATGAAGAAAGCTGAAAAGAAGAGGAAGATGAACCAATTTACTTACCCCATCATGCTGTCGTAAGAAGGATAAGGACACTACAAAGGTAAGAGTGGTCTTCGACGCTTCAGCCAAGGGTTCTAATGGTCTCTCCTTAAATGACGCCATGATGATTGGCCCCACTTTATAACCTGATTTTCGTGCTCTTATCACTCGCTGTAGGACTCACAAAATCTGTGTTGTCGGCGATATAATAAAATGTATCGTCAAGTAAGGATGACTAACAAACACACAAATTTACAACGTATTGTTTGGCGCGATAATATTTCTGGAAATATAGAAAGTTATAAATTACTTACCGTAACATTTGGAACCGCGGCAGCACCATATCTTGCTGTACGGTCTATACACCAGCTGGCTGATGATGAAGTTGACAGGTACCCCGAGGATCTGCTGTCGCTAAAATTCGTTCTACATGGATGATTTAATGACCGGGCATGAAGATCTATCAGAATTCAAACAAATTTGCGATGAAGTTAAGAATCTGCTAAAAAGGCGGCTTTCAAATGCAGAGTGGTCTAGCAACTCTGATGAGTTGCTGAGGTTTCTGCAAGATGACAAAGATATTCCGGAAACTGTGGAAAGCATGGAAATAAAATTTGATAAGGTGATAAGAATAGTTGGTCTTACATGGGACAGAAAAAGGGATACGTTCAAGGTTACAGTCAACATACCGAAACCAGGAAACCTGTAACAAAAGGTTAATATTATCAGATGTGGCCAGGCTCTTTGATCCATTTGGCTGGCTCTCTCAGTGGTTCCTTTTTTCACAAGCCGTTCCGCGCGAATCTTAAAACTAACGTGCGCGCTTCCGATACGCGAAGCGAAATGCGACACTGTAACTGCCGACATGTATTTATAGACGCGCTACGCTTAATTTTGCGGTAACAAAATAGTAGAGGCAGAACAATGTAACTCCGTCAGTTACAATAAAATGTTTGTAATGTTCGAGAAGTTCTTTGCGGCAGAATAATGTAACTGCAAATAATGTGCACTTACAGTAAAATGCAAATCATTTTAGAGACTCTTTTTAATGTATGGTGTTTTACAGTGTTTTGCAATTCAATCATACCTGCAATACAACAAAATACAATAACGAATTTTAAAAAGTAGCCGTTATTTGGTCAATTACAGTTTTATGTATGTGTAGAGCAGAACAAATACTATAGGATAGCGTAAAAAAGTGAAAACCGCAAAAAACGGACTTACAGTGTTCTGCTTCTAAGGTACAGAATTATTATTATGGTATAAAGGTTGTTAATCATATTGCAATTAAACTTAAAACAGTTTCTGTTTATACATATTCTATAAGCATACATAACATGGTTAACGAAGTTTGCGTTCAAATAAAAGTGGAAATGTGTGAAAAAAATTACAGTTCCCTGTTCATGACTTCGCATTATTTCATGAGAATACCCGACTTGGACTTCGAAATACATTCAGGTTTTATACACTTGAAACTTTTGAAACTAAATACTACGAAAAATTACGAAGTCACAAATGTAA
>JAGSMP010003318.1:0-13253 GCA_029286625.1 Parnassius orleans
CCGTTCCGCGCGAATCTTAAAACTAACGTGCGCGCTTCCGATACGCGAAGCGAAATGCGACACTGTAACTGCCGACATGTATTTATAGACGCGCTACGCTTAATTTTGCGGTAACAAAATAGTAGAGGCAGAACAATGTAACTCCGTCAGTTACAATAAAATGTTTGTAATGTTCGAGAAGTTCTTTGCGGCAGAATAATGTAACTGCAAATAATGTGCACTTACAGTAAAATGCAAATCATTTTAGAGACTCTTTTTAATGTATGGTGTTTTACAGTGTTTTGCAATTCAATCATACCTGCAATACAACAAAATACAATAACGAATTTTAAAAAGTAGCCGTTATTTGGTCAATTACAGTTTTATGTATGTGTAGAGCAGAACAAATACTATAGGATAGCGTAAAAAAGTGAAAACCGCAAAAAACGGACTTACAGTGTTCTGCTTCTAAGGTACAGAATTATTATTATGGTATAAAGGTTGTTAATCATATTGCAATTAAACTTAAAACAGTTTCTGTTTATACATATTCTATAAGCATACATAACATGGTTAACGAAGTTTGCGTTCAAATAAAAGTGGAAATGTGTGAAAAAAATTACAGTTCCCTGTTCATGACTTCGCATTATTTCATGAGAATACCCGACTTGGACTTCGAAATACATTCAGGTTTTATACACTTGAAACTTTTGAAACTAAATACTACGAAAAATTACGAAGTCACAAATGTAATATACAAATGTGGTCCGTGTTTAGAAAAAATGATCCACATTTGCGAATACGCAATATACGCATGGTTCTACCCCTTGATAAACTGCGAGACATTAACACGTGGCATATGTTTGGGTACACCGTTGAGCAACCAAATACTCGTTGCAACCATAGTACTGTCTTTCTCCGCTGGTGTGTATATCAAGACGAACTCATTCATTATAAAAAAGAAGAATTTAATTCATCCTTCAAAATAAAAAGTTCTTCACACCTCGAATTAAATAATATTTTACTCTCACACAAAAGACAGTTCGAAATACAAGTTTAGAATACAGAGCGAGGGAAAGAGGTGAAGAATAAATGTAAACAATTAGTTGTAGAAAAGATAGTTGAGCTGGAAGGCCAATGATAGGTTGGCGCGATTTAAATAATGGTTACTCAGGCGGTGCGAGCGCTGAAGGCGTTTAAAGGCGGACTAGCTGGCGCTGGCCGGTAAAAACGATGTCACCCGGACGGCTACGAAGGCAGTGGAATGGTGCCGAGCATTGCCGACCTCAACCGACACGAACATCGCTTCAGTGCGTAGGTACGCTGTTCAATAAACATATTCAAAACTGACAGAAATTGTATGTTATTGTATATCATTGTATTACAGACGTAACCGATGACTAACTGGCGTATTTAAAAATTGGAATCAAATATTTACAACTATTAACAATTTAAAACGATTTACTATTTACAAAAACCTTAAATATGCAATCACTTAAAATAAAACTAAATTACTGGTATTTTAATAAGTGTTCAAAATGAAGGCCGTTTGTCACAATGCACAGTTGAGCACGTTTCCTTAAATTATTTTTCACATTAATTACATGTGTCTGTCTTTACACTAAATCGCACTTGATGATAACTTTCTTTTATAGCGTGTGGGTTGCATACTGCCCACTAATGTTCGTTGGAATATAGAGGATATTATTAATACTATTATAAAACCCTACACGCGTAAATAAGGCTTCGTTAGTCCACATAATGTTAGTATTATCAATTTTTGACAACAACTATTCACAAAAATGTTTTCGAGGTTGACCATCGTTATTATTCAGTGCTTGCACACGTTGGTAATAATGGGTGATATCTAGAAGAATTCAGTAGTTTTCACACGTAATACTGGCTGTGACAATTAATACTACCTACGAAAATTTGAAAATAGGACACTTGTTACGTAATGAGGTCACGGTCAAGTCAACACTGTCGGCCGGCCAGGTGAACGTACCCAGCGGTGTAATGGAACGGAAAGGGCGGGAGAGACGCGTTTGTTTTTACCGAGTCAAAACAACTATTCGATACCTGATCTGTAACCGAGCGCGAGCGCCGAACGCCACCAACTGCTTCCGAACTCAACACTCCCTTACTATGTGTGCGTGCGTATTTATGAATGACAAGCAATTAAAATAATGCATTGCCACACATTTTGAACATAAAGGATAAAATGTTTCAGTTTTTTCTTGTTTATTTTTTTTTCACCATTCGCTTATGTTATCTATTCTGAACCTCCTCTGCAAATTTGGCCGTTTATTACAAAATAACCCTGTATATCAATAACATGCGTGGAAACATTATGTGCAAAAGCAATGAAAAACGTCAATAGAAATATTTCAAGTAATGTACAGTTTATAAAACAATTTTCGTCCAGAAAATAGAACTACACTATACCTATTTATAGTTTTATTTTATCCCACATACTCTTCTAGAGTAAATTCAAGTTATTTTTGTGCAACCTCTCAAATGTAAGTATCACCTTATTGGTTTGTGAGGCTTGAGCCAAAATTACTCGAATTCGCCTTAAATAAAAAGTTTAAAAGTTACAGAATACAACGGTTTGAAATTCCCACGAAAAAAGTTTCGTATGGGCACCCGCTGTGGCCCTAGTGGTGTCAACGCCTCAGCGAGAGCGGGAGACGAATGAAGCAGGGAATGATGTCGATATTTTGAAAATACCGATATTTCTCTATTAATATCGATATTAGTATTGATAACGCAATATCAATACTAATATCGATATTTGGTACTGATATGTGTTATACCGGTATAAAAATACCGATACCTTTATCGATATAGGGTATTGATACGAGGGGTGATCCAAAAGTAATGATAATGAAAATAAAACACGGTAATTAAAGTTAAAATAATAATTTATTTTTCTACATAGTCTCCTAACAAATCAATACATTTAGTCCATCTTTTTTCTAAACCCAGGATTCCCTTTGAAAAAAATTCTTTGTCTTGACCCTCCCAAAACGCTTCAACAGCGGCTTTACTTTATCGTCTTCAATTTCTTGCCTCAGGCGTTTCTTGAGCCGAGGAAGAGGTAGAAATCACTAGGAGCTAGATCTGGCGAATAGGGAGGTGTTCGAGCATTTCGAATCCGTTTCTTGAATGGCAGCCATCGCAACTGCGGCTTTGTGAGCCGGTGCGTTGTCTTGGTGAAACAGCACTCCAGCTCGCAGTTTGCCGCTTCTTTTTTCCTTAATGACCTCCCGTAATCTTCTTATTTGGTCTGCGTAGTAAGAGCCCGTAATAGTGGCTCCATTTTCCAAATATTCCACCATAATTATGCCTTGAGCGTCGAAAAAAACAGATGCCATAACCTTTCCCGCCGAACTTGAAACTTTGTTTCTTTGGCGTCGGTGAGGAGGCTCGCTTCCAAGTCATCGATTGTTGTTTCGTTTCAGGATCAAAATGGTGGATCCAGGTCTCGTCCATAGTCACAAAACGGACCAAAAAATTTTCTTGATCTGCTTGGAACTTTTCGAGATTGACTCTCGAAATGTCAACTCGATTTTTCTTTTGCTCGTCGGTTAACATTCTGGGTACCCAACGCGCAGAGACCTTTTTCATATGCAACTCGTTCGCAAGGATTCTTTGAACGCTGCCATATGAGATCCCTGTGACCTCAGCTACATGCCTGATGGTCACTCTTTGATCTGCCAACACAACATCTTCGACTTTTTTCACGTTGTCTTCAGTGAGGGACGTGGATGGGCGTCCTTCGCGATGTTCATCTTCAGTGGATGTTCTGCCCAGTTTAAACTCCTTGGCCCAGCGTGCAACTGTAGAATATGGAGGAGCAGAGTCCCCCAATGTTTCCACTAAGTCACTGTGTATGTCTTTTGAAGACATTTTTTTCAAACAGAGGTATTGATGAGCTCTCTAATTTCGTTTTCTCCATGTTGATGTTATCTCTTTGACAGTTCGTATTCAAATGAATGTATCTCCCGGAAATCGTGATCTATTTATATGATTTTTTTAGGCTGACGTAGTGAGTATATAAGCAAGCAAAAAATATTTTTTTTGGATTTTTATGCGGACCTGAAGTAACCGATTATCATTACTTTTGGATCACCTCTCGTACTTACGATGGCTGCGCGACGTTACCAGATTTCGCGGCACGTGTCACGTGAAGCGGCAACGCTGCGTCGAGCGAGCTAGTGGTCGGCTCACAAACACAAAGGAAACGAAAGGCGACAAAGCGGCTGGTGGCAGTACCCGAGCGGAGATATAAATGCATCAGTGCTTACCTAGTTATTGTTTTTTTATTAAGATTATTTAAAAAAATTGATGCCTACTGAAAGAGATGGGGCGAAAGAAAGAAAACCACGTCTACAGATGCTTCGAAGTTGAAAAACTAAATCATAATCTAAGTGCATGATTTGCAACAAGCACTTAGTAAGTACCTACCTACTTCGTTTCAATTTGTAATACTTACATATTACATTACATAGCTACCTACCAATAAAACTAAGATGATTTATCTGATTTTGGATAGGGAAATACATATAAATAAATCTGCTTATCGTCTAGCGTACAAATTATTAATACAATAAAATATGTATACCTTATAATTGAAATTTAACCTTTTGAGCGCCAAAGTCGCCTATACGTGACCAGCACCCGCGGGCCCTGAGCGCCAACGACGTCTATAGTTGACAAAAAACCCGGCCCACAAAAATATGAAATATAGACATTGGAAAATTATTACTGGTATTTTAATTCTACACCCCTCAAAAAAGAATAACCCAGCAACATGTGAGTATAAAAAACAAGTCTCCTAGAGCCACAAGTACTAAGATACATTGAACTAAAAAAAATGGATTTTTATCTAAGCAAATACTATGTCCAGCACGCCAAAGTCGTCTATGTTTGACCGCTAGTGTTGTAATGCGTTAGGCATAAATTTATTGCAAACTATTCAAAATTAAGCTCAAACGTGTTTTTTTTTCTATTATTATTGATATTTAAATAAAACAAAAGGTTAGAAATATAAAACTATAATTAGCTACATAAATTAAAAAAAAAATTATCAAATTATCTTCGCATAATAAATCTAATATCTCAACTCTGGCGCATCCTTAGCGCGACATCGAAAATCAGTTCACTGGGCGCCGTGGTCAAGTCTAGACGACACGCTGATGACGTCATAAGCGATTAGCGGGAAAATTAGTGCAGTGCAACATGAACTATTCCTCAGAACTCATTCGGATTTTGGAAAGCGTCGACGATGATGAATTTTCGGAATCTGAATCATTACCTGAAGATTTAAGTGAGGTAAGTGTCTTAAGTTCCTAATAAATTAAACTTATTTTACTAACATGCATATTGCCTATTTTATGTAACTATTATTTTATAATATTTTGTTTAATTTTAAATATAAGTTCGATACAAAATGAAACTGTTTCCAGGCGACTCTTGTGAGCACATTTTTCATGTTTTTGTTTTCGAGTTTAGAATAACTCATCATGTTCGTTTACTTTTATACTGCAACTAGTAGATATTTTTTTCTGTCAAAAAGCGAATGGTAATATTGTTTAGCGAAATAAATATCTTAAACCATATTTCACCATAATCCTTCCGAAAAGTAGGTACCGTAGTAGACCATAAATCATAAATCAACCTAATGAAAAGCATTAAGGTCCAAAATAGTATATCGACTTTTTACCTTTCGGCATTACAATCGTTTCGAATAGTATTGTGAGTAGACTAAAAATCAATGTAATGGTAAAACATTAAGATCTAAAATAGCGTGTCGACTTAGTACTAAATTGCTCTTTTGTTCTCGGCGGCGACGTTCTTTTTTTGTTACTAACACTTTCGCGTCTTAGGCCGGCCATACATACGAATTCCGTTTCAGGATTCCGTTTCGATATTCCGATTCGAGATTCCGAACGCAGCAAGTCCATATAAAATCTATGACCCGCCACACACGTACGGTATTTTTCCGTACGGAATTTCTCCGATTCGAGATTCCGTATGACCGCCTGTGCGTTCGGAATCCCGAACGGAATAAAGGCGCTCCGAACGCAAGTCTTCCATAGATTTTGTACGAGTCGCAACACACATACGTTAATTCCGTACGGAACGCGCTCAGTGTTCGTCGCACGACCGAAGCGAGTGGTTGTGTTTATGTATGTTTTTACATTTAATCTTATAGGTGTATGGCTTTTCGTAATCTTTCATCTTATTTTATTTAATAATACGTCGAAAGAGTTTACAGACATCCATATTTAAAACATATCTCTGGATATATAGATCTTTTTACATAATATTGACTATATTGCAAGCTTAGGGTGATAAGGGGATGCACCCAGTAACAATGATACAGCAACAATGGAATCGCAATCAGAAAATCGTCCTCATTATTCGCTGGCAGAATGTCTAGACTCAATGGCTAACCTGTCTCTCAACTGACCCTTATTATTCCGAACGGAAATAAACGTATGTGTGTGATGTGTTCACGGAATTCCGTTTCGGGATTCCGTTTCGATCCGATTCGGAATTCCGTATGTATGTGGCCGGCCTTACAGTATAGCCGTACAAAAGTTACCTACCTAAATAAATAAAAAATTGAAAATATCCAAGTAGAAATAAAAATATGAACATAATTTAGTACTTATATAATTTTAGTGACAGTTTCAATTAAGGATAAAGGAAAAATATGTATTATACAATCCGTACTTGCGATTTTATGAGTTGTTTTCTATTATTTTAATAATTTGATACATAATGTAGCGGTGTTTCATAATCGGCACATTATTAAGTTCCTGGCCGACAAATGCACCAAAAGCTTCATTTGCCATTTTGAGTTTATTAATGTCGTCATGGACAGATGTTTGGGTGCTACTTTCAGACATCTCTAAATTTGTATTGGTTGATATGTCTTTGTGTGGTGGTTGGGGTATTTTTGCTTCAGACCAAGATTGAGAACATATAAATTCTGAATTTGAAGCATCAATACTAGGTCGTTTTGCTGGTGGACTGTCCGTTGAGTTAAGTCTTCATCAAGCAATAGTCTTCCGATTCAGGTACGATCATATTTACTGAAAATACATAATATATTTCTACTAGATACTTACGTAATATACGAATTAGATATGTACAAAAAAAAGTAGATAAATTGAAAATATTCCAGTTTAAATTACCGATTTTATACTGACGATTTGCTATATATATTATCCAAAAATAAAAAAAATAAAAAAAACAGCACTAATACAGAATTAAATAATCAATTAGTTAAACATTCAAACAAATTACAACGACAACTCGACTCACAGTAACACGGCACACTTATACGATCTACACGGTATAGGTACTTCAGCATGGACTATACCAAAGTACTGCGCCATAGGGATGTGTGTGTTTTGTTAATCGTATCTATTAGAAGAAGAGACAGTCGCGAACATTACGATAAATAGTTTAATATAATTACTTACAATAATGATAAGATAATTGAATTTTTAGGTACATTTTTCCTACTATGAGTAAATATATAAAATATAAAATTTTTGTTACTTGACAAACGGTCAATGTTTTAAATTAAATTTTTACCTTAACTACGTGAGGCGAGTATTACTCTTCAAAGCCCCTGAGATCGCCGAACCGCCAAGAACTCTCGTAACTTTTAAATGCTACTTGTATCTCAGCCTTAAATTGTGTATGTAAAAAGAAAAAAAATCAAGAGATTTTCTGGTTTTACAGGTGGATAGCAGCGCTCACCAACATCAAACTAGACCTTCGACATCCCAGCAGGATCGTAATAGCAGTAGTGAGCCAGCACCATCGTTTCAATGGACTACGGAATCAGCTACACCCGAAGTTCCAGTCTTTGATGATTTTCAGTCTGGCTTTAATTTTGTCATATCCGAGGAAATAAGTGAAATTAATGTGTTCCAATATTTTGTAGACACTGCGTTTATATCGATGGTTGTTGAAATGACCAATACTTTTCACAATTACTTTCTGTTAAATGTAAATTTACGAATGCATTCCCGTTTACAGAGATGGTATGATGTGACGGTTGCGGAAATGTATATTTTTTTAGCGCTTATGATGCTCATGACCAGGAACCGTCATTTATCTATTGAAGAGCATTGGTCTAGTGATATATTACTCCAAGCACCTATATTTTCTAAATTAATGTCTAGAAACAGATTCTGTATGATTATGGAGATGCTACATTTTTCGTTAAGGAACGAAGAAAATGAAATATTATCGAAGATAACAAGATGTGTAAATCACGCAAGACAAAAGTTCAAAAGTTGCATAACACCGTTTAAGAATTTATGTATTGACGAAAGTGTAGTACCTTTTAAAGGTCGGTTATCAATTAAACAATATCTGCCAAAAAAAAAGAAACAGGTTTGGGATTAAATTATTTGTTTTATGTGATGTAAAGACCGGTGTTATTATTGATTTTATTGTTTACTGTGGCGCGGCTACAGATATTGTTGACCCTTGTAATTTAGGCGTCGGAGGGGCTGTTGTTAATTCTTTACTCAAAGACTTCTTAGGCTCTAATCGACATTTATATGTTGATAATTGGTATTCAAGCCCTTCATTATTTAAATATCTTTACGAGCATGGCATATTTGCCTGTGGCACAGTAAACAAAAAAAAGAAAAGGCATGCCATTACTTAATAGTAGACTCCAATTGCATGAAATGGAGTGAGTATTCTGCACCATTGATGGCACTGAAATGGAAGGATAAAAAATATATATACATGTTGTCTACTATCCATGACAGTCACATGGAACCATCAATGAGAGAAAATAGGAATACTGGACTCCCTGTAATGATACCAAAAGCTATTTTAGATTACTCTAAAAATATGGAAAGTGTCGATACCGCAAACATGCTATTGTCGTCATTGCAGTGCATTCGTAAAACCGTAAAGTGGTACAAGAAATTATTTTTCCATATATTTGATATGCACGTTTTAAATGCGTTCTATTGTTTCAAACGACTTAAGGGTACGACGAATTTAAAATTTTCTGAATTCCAACTGTCCGTCATTCGACAATTGATATAACGGTACCACACTACTAATGTTTTGGAACAACCCAGGTCAATAGCAAGAAGCAGCATCGACAATCCCCTTCGTAAAATACCGGAAAACGCAGCAAATCATATGCCGTCGCGAATGGGAAAATACCAAAGATGCAAACAATGTGCTACTAAAAAAAAACGTAAAAATACTCGTTTCACATGTAAAATTTGCAATGTTTATTTGTGTGCGGCGCTATGTTTTGAGCAATATCATGCCTAAAATTATCGTGAAACCAAAGTTTTTCATTTTCGATTAACTCTACCTCAATGAGGTATTAATACACTTTATAGTCCATGCGGTCGGAGCTAAGTTTTGCAAGACCCGCCGCAGAAGAACACAAAAACTCTCCGATCACACTCTTAATCTCATGGCTGTTAGACGGGATATGAAGCTGCAGTCTTCAGTAGATATGACAGAATACAGGCAACTGAACAGACAGATCTCCAAATGCATGCGGCGGGACTTGCGCAACTTCAATACAGCTCGTATTGAAGAAGCGGTCGAGCGGAACCAGGGCTCCAAAGTCTTTGCTAGAGATCTGTCTGCCAGAAAGAGCCAACTGTCGAAGCTGAAGAGGTGTGGCAGTCGTTTCCGGGACACCTGAGATTTTGAGTGTGATTGAGATGTTCTATGGGCAGCTGTACACATCATCGTTGGAGCCACACGCAGAGTGGAGTAACGATCCAAGAGCGAGTCTTATCCGACACTATTCCGATGATATCCCGGACGTCAGTCTGAGCGAGATTAGAATGGCTCAGCACCTTAAAACGGCAAGGCCCAGGCGAGGATGGAATTACAGCGGAGCTTCTGAAAGCGGGTGGAAACCAGTACTTGAAGTCCTTCAGAAGCTCTTTAATTCCGTCCTACATGGTGGCATTACACCGGGGCGTGGAGCAGAAGTGCGGTGGTCTTGTTCTTCAAGAAAGGCGACAACGCTCTCTTGAAGAACTACAGACTGATTTCCTTCTGAGCCGCGTCTACGTGCTGTTTTCGAGAGTCATTACGAATCGTCGCATGCAGACTCGACGACTTCCAGCCTCCCGAACAAGCCGGTTTCCGAAAAGCTTGCACCATAGACCACATACATACCCTTCGGCAAATTGTACAGAAGTCCGAGGAGGTACAATTTGCCACTATGTCTGGCGTATGTGGACTATGAGAAAGCCTTTGATTCCGTTGAAATGGGCGGTGCTGCAGTCCTTCAGCGGTGCCAAGTTGACTGTCGGTATATCGAAGTGCTGAAGTGCTTGTACAGTAGGGCTACGATGGCTATCCGAGTACAGAACAGGAGTACGAAACCTATCCAACTGCAGAGAGGTGTGAACAGGGTGACGTTATATCCCGAAACTCTTCACCGCTGCATTGGAGGACGTTTTCAAGCTTCTGGACTGGAAAGGATACGGTATTAACATCAATGAGTACATCACTCACCTTCGATTTGCCGACGATATAGTCCTTATGGCAGAATCGCTGGAGGACCTAGCACTATGCTCAATGACCTCAATAGTGCCTCCCAACGGATAGGTCTTAAGATGAACATGGACAAAACAAAGATCATGTTTAATGTCCATGTCACACCTATGCCGGTAGTTGGGGAGCACTAAGCTCGAAGTTGTTGACGAGTATGTTTACCTGGGACAAATAGTCCGATTAGGTAAGCCAACTTCGACCGAGAGGTCAATCGACGGATTCAACTCGGCTGGGCAGCGTTCGGGAAATACGGCACATCTTCTCGTCAGGTATACCTCAAAACTTGAAAACGAGGCTGTACAACCAGTGCGTGTTGCCAGTGATGACATACGGAACTGAGACGTGGTCCTTCACTGCTGGCCGGATGAGGAAGCTCAAGGTCGCTCAGCGAGCTATGGAAGGACTATGGAGTCTCACTGCGTGATAAACTTAGAAATGAGGTTATCCGCAGTAGAACCAGCGTGACCGACATAGCCCAACGGATTAGTAAGCTGAAGTGGCAATGGGCTGGCCATATAGCTCGAAGAACCGACAACCGATGGGGAAAAAAGGTTCTCGAGTGGCGGCCTCGTACCGGCGGACGAAGTGTAGGGCGTCCCCCCACTAGATGGAGTGACGACCTGGTGGGACGTGCGGGAAGTCGATGGATGCAGGTGGCTCAGGACCGTGCTTTGTGGCATTTTTTGGGGGAGGCCTATGTTCAGCAGTGGACTTGTGAAGGGCTGTAATGATGATGATGATGATGATAGTCCTTTTACGGTTAATTTCTTTTTTATAGCATAGGGTAATAAACGAGCACACAGTCCACCTGATCGTAAGTGGTTGCTGTGGCCCATAGACATCTACATCTATCCTCGATTACGAATCAAAATGCAGATGCGCTCTCACCCGTGAGGACTTAGATGGAATGCCTCGTTTCCAGTAGAGGGTCTCGGTTCTCTACACACCATACGAAACACAGCAGCATTAGCTACTATTTGACGCCGGTATTCCGTGAGCGTGGTTCTTCCCGGTTAAGCCGACCCATTCGTGCTACAACTATTCTCTCGTAATATAACCGCAGCATGGCTCACCACGTTAGAAAATTTGCTGGACAGCTAAACATTTATGTTTTATTATTCCATAAGATTTTTATTATTTTAAGACTAATATTACCTATAATTTATTAATTATTTTTAATTGTTGTTTCCTATATGAAGTACTGATTTTTAGTTAAAGACCAAGATTTTAATATTTTAAGACTAGACCTAGTGCAAATAATTATATACAATTGTTGATTAGTGATTAATTATGTACCATTTGTTGATTTCTGTAATAAGTACTGATTTTTTATTCCATGACCAAGATTTTAATATTATAAGACTGATTTTCCTAGTGCGAATAATTATATACAATTGTTTATTGGTGGATAATTATGTACCATTTGTTGATTTTTATAATAATTACTGATTTTTTATTCCATGACCAAGATTTTAATATTATAAGACTGATTTTCCTAGTGCGAATAATTATATACAATTGTTGATTGGTGGATAATTATGTACCATTTGTTGATAAGTGAATAATTATGTACCTTTTTTATTTTAATAATATAAAATTACAAATAATAAATGTGTTTTTTTTACTTAAGGTATGAAACTATTAATAAATTTTGAACGTACCAAGGCTGTCATTTCTGCGTTGTAAAATCGAGATTGAACGAAACGCGAAGAACATAGGTACTTATAACTTATTGATGTTCATTGAGCTGCTATGCCACGATCCCTAAGCTTGAATAAAGGATTATAGGAGATTATATTTCGGTAAAAATACAATTATATAAATATTTACAATTAATTGAACGCACTGACTTTGATTGCCAAAAGAAATTAAATATTGGCAATTATGATTATTTTGTTCTAAAATAATAAATAAAATTACATGATTTTTTACTAAAGAAATCGAAAAAAGTCACTAGCTGTGCCCCACGGCTTCACCCGCGTATATCACGCGTCTGAGGGGCGCTGCATGGTATGACACCTAGTTCAAGCATTTAAGATAGCAATGTATGGAAAAAATTGGCAAAATTAAGGGAGTACTTTTATCTATCGGCATATGTACCTAAAAGAGCGAAGTTAAATTTTATCCACTCTTACTTAAAAAAATGTTCATATGTCGAGGGGGAAGGAGAGTGGATAAAATTTAACTTCGCTCGTACTTATGCCGATAAATAAAAGTGCTCCATTAATATTGCCAATGTTTTAGCTAAAATGATTAAACTAAGCTCGCTCACAGAAGCTTTAACTGCTGATTTCTCTCGGTTGTCATCGGGCGGCTAGGGTTTATGCATCGTTCGCGCGCCGTGTTAAATTATTTTAATTTTTCTTCATCTCTTGAACTATGCATCCAAATAACATGCTATAAAGAGCAAAGTTTATCTTCATAAAATTTTCTTGATGATCTTGATGATATATGAACTTTCGCTCGTAAGAATTAATATGCCATGCCAAATAATAACGCTCATAAATCACTTTTTAATTTTCAATAATTTTTAGTCATTAAATACCTTATTGTGGCTTATGTATAAGAAATAGGCATATGGTATCGCGGAATTTTTTTAGACGGGGTAAAAATCTATATTTCTGTACACCATTGTATTTACGTATCACTAACTATTACGCCAGCGCACGCGGACAAAGCAGTTCGCGAGC
>JAGSMP010003319.1:0-10113 GCA_029286625.1 Parnassius orleans
TTTGAACGTACCAAGGCTGTCATTTCTGCGTTGTAAAATCGAGATTGAACGAAACGCGAAGAACATAGGTACTTATAACTTATTGATGTTCATTGAGCTGCTATGCCACGATCCCTAAGCTTGAATAAAGGATTATAGGAGATTATATTTCGGTAAAAATACAATTATATAAATATTTACAATTAATTGAACGCACTGACTTTGATTGCCAAAAGAAATTAAATATTGGCAATTATGATTATTTTGTTCTAAAATAATAAATAAAATTACATGATTTTTTACTAAAGAAATCGAAAAAAGTCACTAGCTGTGCCCCACGGCTTCACCCGCGTATATCACGCGTCTGAGGGGCGCTGCATGGTATGACACCTAGTTCAAGCATTTAAGATAGCAATGTATGGAAAAAATTGGCAAAATTAAGGGAGTACTTTTATCTATCGGCATATGTATCTAAAAGAGCGAAGTTAAATTTTATCCACTCTTACTTAAAAAAATGTTCATATGTCGAGGGGGAAGGAGAGTGGATAAAATTTAACTTCGCTCGTACTTATGCCGATAGATAAAAGTGCTCCATTAATATTGCCAATGTTTTAGCTAAAATGATTAAACTAAGCTCGCTCATAGAAGCTTTAACTGCTGATTTCTCTCGGTTGTCATCGGGCGGCTAGGGTTTATGCATCGTTCGCGCGCCGTGTTAAATTATTTTAATTTTTCTTCATCTCTTGAACTATGCATCCAAATAACATGCTATAAAGAGCAAAGTTTATCTTCATAAAATTTTCTTGATGATCTTGATGATATATGAACTTTCGCTCGTAAGAATTAATATGCCATGCCAAATAATAACGCTCATAAATCACTTTTTAATTTTCAATAATTTTTAGTCATTAAATA
This sequence comes from Parnassius orleans, assembly GCA_029286625.1. NCBI lineage: Eukaryota > Metazoa > Arthropoda > Insecta > Lepidoptera > Papilionidae > Parnassius > Parnassius orleans. The sequence continues at coordinate 895 of JAGSMP010003319.1, forward strand.
CCTTATTGTGGCTTATGTATAAGAAATAGGCATATGGTATCGCGGAATTTTTTTAGACGGGGTAAAAATCTATATTTCTGTACACCATTGTATTTACGTATCACTAACTATTACGCCAGCGCACGCGGACAAAGCAGTTCGCGAGCGCTTTTTCTTCTGACTTGCTTAACAAAAATCAATATTTAAGGCTTGCTGGGAAGTGTAGCCTAATATGAGACAGCTTATACTATTCGTTATGAATCTGGCTATAATATACCAAAAGATCTTTTCAAATCGGACTGGTAGTTCCAGAGGTTAGCGTCTTTAAACAAAAAAAAATCCGCTTTATTAACAGCTCCGTGACTTTTGTATTTGGGTCGAGTTTTAATTAAATTTCTTTGAAAATAACACAAGAATATAAAAATTAAATTTGTAAATGCAAAAAAAAATGCGTACCTATTTCGTTGTTTTAATAAATTAAAAAAAATTACAGGACCCAATAATAGAAATAATATAAAAATCGACATTGACGTCATCAAAAATGGCATCGCGTACCATGAAATGTGTAAATTGCAAATAGTTATCTCGGAGCTTTGGGCTTTTATACAAAATAAAGCCGATATAATGGATGAAGAAAGTATTGTTCGTCTGATTTATACCACCTTCTCCGAGGAAGAAATAGCGCAAGCAAAAAAATTACTGTTCGAAGTGACCGATCTGTCCAGGCGCTTGATGAAAAGAAAAAGGATGGCAAGAATGTTAGAAATATTGAAGACATTATTGCAGTCATTAAGGAAACTGATCCGGAAAAGCTGCCTATCTATGTTGCGAGGGATTTCTAGAAACTGCCTTCGGTTACGTTCGATCATATCGACGCATCAAGATTGCTCAAAGATATTACAATGTTACAAAATAAGATGGCTATAATAAAAGAAACAGAGAACAGAGAGCACGAGGGATCTGTGACAGCAAACACTTGGCCGCCGAGCTTCAGCACGTCAAGCAGGTTCTGCACGACAACAAGCTTCGGGTCCCGTGCCTACGTCACAGTGACCGAGTGAAGCCGGCCACAGTCGAGCGTGTGCCTGCTGTACTACCATATGTCAGAGGTGTCACAGACAAGATTGGCTACATCTTGAAGCGAGCTTCTATTAGAACATTCTTCAAGCCGCCGAAGAAGATTAGTCAGTTCTTACCATCCGTCAAGTGCAATATTCCTCTACAAGATGCAGTAGTGTACAAGCTTGATTGTGAATGTGGTCTCTCATATATAGGACAAACAAAACGATCAATAAAAACCCGCGAAAAAGAACACATAGCTGGCGCTGTATGAATGTAATTCACGGATTACAAGTGTATATAAAATATTTTGAAACTTAAACTTCTTGAAGAATTAAAATCAGAATAAATTAAATTTATTTATATTTACGAGACATCTCCGTGGCGCAGTGGCTTAGCAATGAGTTGTTGCGCTCGGGGCCACGGGTTCGAATCCCGCACGGAACAAATATTTGTATGTTCCGGGTCTAGAGACCTTTTTTCATTACAAGGATTTTAATAAAGATAATGTTCAATCGGGTTTTTTAATAATACTTCCTGACTATTTTGTGGCGTTTGTTGAATTGCTTGATCAAACATTTCGCGAATATTTTGACGTCGAAAAAAACATTGTAAATATTGGTAATGAAATATTAAAACGTGTGCAAGATTTTATATCTGTTATGAAATGCGAGTGCTTTCCAATAGATTATTTAAAAAAAGTGTGTATGTACTTATGTACGCACGTAGGAAGTTATACTTCTTTAGCGTAACAAAACAAAAAAACTTAAGAGACAATTACCCACTGAAGTTGTCGCTTTTAGGTGTCAGTGTGCGCGCGCATCGTAAAAATTCACTCTCACGTTTTTCCCAAACGCCCCAAAAAAAGTATAACTTCAAAAACTTTACATTAAATTTAGAATTTACCATTTAATTAAAAGCCACAACTAATTATTGAAGAACAATAATTATAAACGTAAAACATTTAGCATACGTAGTTTATAATATATATATATTAAGTATCTATTAAAATGCTGATAAACGTTTTGTTTATTTAGTTTTATCGTCCTGTGCCAACCCTACCAAAATAGGTAACAATTTTGACAGCTCCTTAGAAGCTTTGCCTCTGTACAGTTTCTTTACTTAAATGTGATAATTAACATGTGGCTGATATTGATGTGGACTCTTCTGCTGATGATATTACTAGCCATATTAAGAATAAAACAGGGGTTAGTGTATTGTTACAAAAATGGATATGAAACTAAAAAGGGAATATGTAGCTTATAAATTTTTAATACCTAACGATAAATTAACTGTATTTATGGATGAGAATCTCTGGCCAAACGGTGTTGCTTTTCGCAAGTTTGTAAATTTCAATAAAAAATCGAGTAATTGAATAAAATTAAAAACAAAATGTGTAGTCAAAATTGTAATGATAATATTAATTTTACTGCAAAATTTGTTAGTTTTAACTGTAAAAATGTTAATAGATCTATTGAATGTGTACGAAGTCTATGTCAGAAAGTAGATATTATAGCACTCCAAGAGACATGGTTATTACCTACGGAATTACCAATACTGGGTGATATTAGTAAAGACTTTGGTTATCATGGCAAGTCTTCTATGGATGCAACCAAGCTAGTCCGAGGCCATCCTTACGGAGGAGTAGCTCTACTATGGAGAAAATCTATCTTAAATGTCATGTCTCTGGTGGAATATACTAATGACAGAATCGTGGCTGTTAGAATGGACTTAGCGGATAGATAGATTTTAGTTATTTGTGTCTATATGCCTACAAATAGTTATAGTAATTTAGCTGAGTTTTGTGAATGCATGAGTGAAATTGCAGCGATAGTAGAAAGTTGTAACTTAGAGTCGATGTTTATAATGGGTGATTTTAATGCCGACTCAAAAGAGTTATTTGGTAAAGTGTTACTAAATTTTTGTATAGATCAGAGGTGGAATTGTATAGATATTGATAAACTGGGCGTTGATTCTGGCACGTACACTTTTACTAGCGATGTTCATGGAACCACAAGCTGGCTGGATCATTGCTTAGTTACCGAGGCTTCGCGGCAGTCTGTGAACAGTGTTGACGTTTATTACAACATCTACTGGTCTGATCACCACCCGTTGGTGGTAAATGTAAATCCTAATACAATAAGGCCAATTGTACCTACTCTATTAAAACAAGTAACTAGTAAGGTTTTATGGGGTGAGAGGGATCAGTGTCAAATTGAGTCTTGCCGTAATAGATGTACTGAGATATTAAGAGATATTGATTTTCCTGGGGAGCTAAGTACATGTTGCGATGAAATATGTAATAACCTTGACCACAGAATAATTATTGACAATCTGTATAATACAATTGTAAACACGCGTAGGGAGGCTGCTGAGCTTAGTTGTGTTGAATATAGAAGTAAAAAGAAAGGGTTTGTGAAGGATGCTCACGAGACAGAGAGACGGGCAATCCTCAACTGGGTGTGGCATGGTCGGCCAAGAGTTGGATGTATATACCAGGATATGTGTATATCGCGAAAAGTGTTCAAGTCTAAATTAAAAGCATGTCAAGAAAACCAAGACCAAATAAAAATGGACATTATAGCTTCACAATATAATTTAAAAAAAAATTCAAAATTTTCGAAACTCACGAAAAGACTGAGTCCTAAGTCAGCTTTCTCCGTAAGCGTGAGCGGGAGTAGTGAACCAAGGGAGATAGCGAACCTTTTTAAAAGACACTAAAGTTGAATCGATATTACAGCGAAGAGCAGAAGTGGGGGCGGGCGATGGTGGGATGGTTGTGACTGGTGAGCCTGTCCGTATTGCAGTTAAGGATCTTAGGTCGGTCCTGAAGAAGATGACTAGAGGAAAATCACCAGGGGACGATGACCTCAGTGTCGAGCATCTTCACAATACAGGGCCGCATCTCCCAAGGGTCCTAGCAATGTTGTATACTTTTTGTACTAGGCACTCCTATTTACCTGCCGAACTTATGAGAACTGTTGTTCTTCCTATAGTGAAAAACAAGACTGGGGGTATATCTGACAAGGCTAATTACATACCTTCATTCTTCATCCTTGGCAACTGTATTGGCAAAGGTGCTTGACGGTTTGCTGGAGCGAAGACTTAATAACTATATACATCTAAACGATGCTCAATTTGGTTTTAGATCAGGCCTGTCGACAGAGAGTGCAATAATGTCGCTGAAGCATACTGTCAAATATTACATGAGACAAACACCAGTGTATGCTACATTTCTGGATCTCTCCAAGGCATTTGACCTGGTTAATTATGAAATACTATGGACAAAACTGCGTGAAATATCCGTTCCAGCCGAACTTAACACCACTTTCAAATATTGGTGCGGTCATCAAGTTAACCAGGTCAGATGGTCTGGCGCGCTATCGGACGAATATGTGTTGGAATGCGGGGTGAGGCAGGGGGTTGTCTTCGCCTGTGCTGTTCAGTCTCTACGTAAACGGGCTCATTGGTGCACTACACAGTGAAACAAGGGTAGGATGTTTTGCTGATGGTCATATGATCCATAATGTAAGTTATGCCGATGACATGGTGTTGTTGAGTCCATCAGTGAGTGCGTTGCGTAGACTGTTAACTGTGTGTAAAACATACGCTGCTGAACATGGACTCCTCTATAACACCAAAAAAAGTGAGTAAGTGGTGTTTCGTGTTAATAGTAAGAAGCCCTTGATTGTGCCGCCAGTAAAGCTCCTTGGCGTGCCATTAAGAAGAGTTTGTCAGTTTAAATATTTGGGACACATTGTTAACGAATATCTGACACACAACAATGATATAGAGAGAGAGCGACGCGCATTAGCGGTCCGATGCAATATACTTGCCCGCAGGTTTGCTAGGTGTACAAATGATGTCAAAATTACCCTCTTCAAGGCATACTGTCAAACATTTTACACCTGCAGCCTGTGGTGTGATTATACGCAGAGGACCTACAATACGCTTTGAATTCAATATAACAATGCCTTCAGGGCTAATGGCCTTCCTGGATGCTGTAGTGCTTCAAGCATGTTTGCTGAAGCAGGTGTTGATGGTTTTTATAGTATCATAAGGAAGCGAACTGCGTCAATGTTATGCAGACTACGGAAGAGCTCGAATGGTGTCTTGAGGATATTTCAAGATAGGCTTGACTGTCCCATTCAGAGGCATTGGATCCCAATGCATGGGTAGGACATTCAAGTTTCTTCTGATCACTCTGATCACACTCATCAACTGATTGCTCTCGTCCTATTGATATAATTTATTTATCCTTATTTTATTATTATTATAATTATATTCTTACTAACTTAGTTTATGTTAATTACTAACAAATACACATTTGTTTCAGATAGAAATAAACATTATTATTATTATTATTAAATTAGTATAGATATTTAAAGTGTATTTTCTTTTTTTTCTTTCGTAATATAAAAGCTGAAAGAAAATGAGAGAAACAGAAAAGTCGACTTTTGGGAAACTGATCTTCTAGACCTCGAATTTATGTGAATCGATACTTTAGATTTCGAATCGAATCTTAGATCCGATTTTTACATAGCTTAATCAAGTTCAAATTAATAAATCATTAATAATATGGATATCGTAATTACGAGAGACTAACTATATTGATTAAAATCACAATAAAATAAAATAATCTCGATAGAAAAAATCACAAAGTTACTTTTTATTTTCATCTAATACCTACCGTTTTTCTTAAAACCTCAGGTTACAATTACATACGTCAGGGCTAGCGCGGTTTTGGCAAGCGACGTACTACTCGTAGTAAATTTTAAAGTTTGTGAGACTGTTTACGTACCTTTTTTACTTATACTTTTATACTTAATTTTTGGCATTATTATTATTAATTTCTTTTAGATTATTTATACGTATGTACGTAATTACCTTAAGGTTTAAGTTTAAGTTTAAGGTTAAACATCAGAGTGAGTATCAGCGCTCCATACGAGGTTCATCGGGGACAATATGTGTAAAAAATAATGATAACAGTAAGGACTAATTATTTTCACCTACACTCTATGACAGTACCATAACAAAGAATATTAACTTAAAAAGTAATTTAAATATTAATAAAAATAAAGTTATTATGTATTGTGACGACATAGGCAAAAAATTTGGGCACAATGTTAAATAACTGTTTAAAAGGACATCAGGTTAGTAATTGTTGTATGCCTGGAGCATCCTTTAGTCATATAATGAATAAAGTTTTAACTAGTAAGTTTTGCCCTAATAGCACATTAATAATTCTTGTTGGGAGAAGAGGCAATGTAAACAAAACTCAATTTTTAAAATATATTGATCATCTAAATACTTTAAATGTACATAAAATTATCTTGTTTACATTGCCTTACATACAGGTTTGGCCACAGGAAAATAAAATAAGATACAATTTAAATTTATTAATGAATAACTTTTATTTAATAACAATATAAATTTGACATCTAATTGTTATAATTATAATAATATAATTAATTTAATACACATAAATAATTTAATTAAGAAATTTTGACTAGAGATAGGTATTACCTATCCAAATATAATTAAGACAGATAGCAAATGTGCTATCTTATTGTTTATATATTAACTCAGCCAAGGACTTGGCTACACCGACATCTGCTTCTTTTGAGCAGTGTGATGACTTAATATGTAATTTGGAATCAGTTCGTTCAATAGAGAAACGGTTTTAAGAGGTGGCTCCTTAATATTAGCTAGTAAATTATTATCATGTAAAGAACGTAAAGATATTGTGAGCCTCTCTGTTGAGCGAACTGTAGAAATGGCATGTGTTGAGTTTGAGCACCTCATTGTTGTGAGCGTCTACAGACCCCATGTTCTATATACGATACTTTTGAAAAAATTATGGAGGAAGTTTTGTTGTTTAATAAACAGAATAAATCTGTTGTAATATGTGGAGACTTCAATATCAATCTCCTAGAAGCTTCCTCCACCAATATTAAATTTAGATCATTGTTTAAATCATATGGTCTTTTTAATTTATTTTTAGAGCCAACGCGTATTGCTCAATCTAGTGCAACATGTATAGATAACATTTTTACAAATGTTAAGCCGTTGCATAAATGTATAATTCAAAAATTTTAGTTCTGATCACTGTGGACAATTAGATTCGTTACTTTATGTTCACAAAAATCAAATAAATGAGAAACTTGTGTTTGTTCCAGTAAATGCACGTTGCTTGGAGAAGTTTAGAAGTAACATAGTGAAAAAACTTCCATCACTTTCATACCAAAATAATCCTAATTTTTGTATGGAACAGTGTTTAAACTTATTTGCAATGAATTTGATAATATTTTTTCTTCTAAAACAATCTCCTTGAACAGTCGGAATGCTTTCAATAAATGGGCGATAGTAGGAGGCAATAAGAGCAGACAAAGGTTATATGAACTTTACCATGAAAGGTCATATAACCCTAGCGTCGAATTTAGGGAATATGTATAAAAATATTCAAAAATATTTAAAGGTGTGCTCCAAAGCCAAGTCTTTGCATTTGAGTAACAAAATTAAGACGGCTTCTAATTAAAATGACGTGGAGTATAATTAATAGTGAAACTGGTAAGGTCAACTCTCGCAATTCAAACTACCGGTTGAGTTTTAACAACAAATTAACGGAATCAGATCAGGATGTTGCAATGGTTTTGAGAAGTATTTTACGGATATTCCGATCTTAACCACTATGTCACTGAATTCTTCTCCTGCCTTCGCCGAATCATTGCTTAAACAAAATGTAAATGAGTGTACAAAGAATTTTACATTTCATAAAATATCATCAAAAGATATTGTAAAATATTTTAAAACTATTGATGTTAAGAAAACTGCGGATCTGTGGGCATTTCCGTTAAAGTTTTGCGTCTTTAATCGATATAATAGCGCCTCAGCTAGCTATTATTTTAATACTAGTATCGAATATGGTGTGTTTCCTGATTTGATGAAGCATAGTAAAGTAATACCTTTATTTAAATCTGGTAGTACATTAGACCCCGCCAATTTTAGACCCATTTCTGTACTGCCAACACTAAGTAAAATTTTGAAAAATTATTCTTGATCAAATGTTAATTTTTTAATGTTAATAATTTACTTCATAAAATCAATTCGGTTTCACAAGGGTCGCTCGACAACTGATGCTGGTGTTGAGCTGATTAAATATATTTTCAATGCATGGGATAATTCACAGGATGCTTTGGGTATATTCTGTGACCTATCCAAAGCCTTCGATTGTGTTCACCATGAAACAGGGAAACTCAACATACATCAGGAAACTACAACACTACGGTGTAAGTAATGCTCTTAAATTAATTGTTTCATATTTAAGTAACAGATCGCCGCGAAAAGTTGTCATTAATAGCATGAGCTCTTCCGGGTCGATAGTACAAATATGTGCCTCAAGGCTCAATTCTCGGCCCCTTTCTGTTTCTTGTATATATTAATACCTTACATAGTACTTACCTGACATAACCATAATATTGTATTATTTGCTGATGACACTTCATTAATTTTCAAATTAAAACGACAATTATTAAAATATGACGAACTAAATAATGCTATATATAAATTAGTAAATTTGTTTAATGTTAATAACTCGCATTTAAATGGCACTAAAACGAAATGTATGAAGTTCATGACTCCAAATGTCAGACCATTAAATACTAATGTAATTTTAAATGGGAGGAACTGAGTCTTGTCGATACCACCATTTTTCTTGGAATAACACTAGACGCGAAGCTTCAATGGAGCCCCCATATATCAAAGTTAGCAAGCAGACTTAGTTCTGCAGCATATGCTGTAAAAAAGATTAGAAATCTTACCAGTGTGGAAACAGCTAGACTTTTTTACTTTAGCTGTTTCCATAGTTTACATAATGTCGTATGGTATTTTGCTATGGGGACACGCAACTGACACTGAAATTATATTTGTTTTACAGAAGAGGGCCATAAGAGCAATCTATGATTTAAAACCTAAAGAGTCGCTCAGACAAAAATTTAAGGAAATTAATATATTAACTTTGGCCTCTCAATACATTTATGAAAATGTAATGTACGTACACAAAAATAAAAGTAGTTATACAAAAATAAGTGATATTCATTCTGTAAATACTAATTTCACTGTGTTTTAAAGCATTTGACATATATTTCACTTCGTCCAAGTTGACACCATTCATGTTAATTA
>JAGSMP010003321.1:0-11034 GCA_029286625.1 Parnassius orleans
AAAAATTCTCAAACTAAATCATGATACGACGCTCGCCCCTAATGCTCCGGCAGCACCCTGCTATACTTCTGAACGAATTTAACATCCTGCTCTAATAATGAAAATTTAAACATAACGCAAAGAAAAACGTGAGTCAGATGAATTAGGACGTATGGAAAAAATGATGATAGAGATGAAAACCATGTTTGAGGATCATGTATCGAACCAAACTCAACAAAACAATAAAATGGATACCTACAAACGGCACTCGAAGATATTCGAACTCAAAATGTAAAATTTGTATTCAAAACTCAAATCCGTGCCCAAAACGAAGAAATCAAAACTGTGTCATTTTGTCGGAAAAATATGATGAAGCGGTGCTTGAGATTAATAATTTAAAAGCAGAGTGTAACAAAAATCAGCAGATAATAAAAACATTAGAAAATAAGGTAGACTTTTTGGGAAAAAACTTGAGAGCAGCGTCACTTGAAATAAAAAATATACCATTAAAATGTCCTGAAAACCGTGAAACCCTAATTAGCACAGTCCAAAAACTCGGTAGTATTATTAATCATTCCGTACTGGAAACGGATATTACAAATATTTTTCGTTTGAAGAGTAAGACCGAATCAGTGGGTACAGTTATTGTGGAGTTCTCATCAGCGGCGGCAAAGGAACAGTTTTTGAAGTCAACTAAAAACTATAATAAACAGAACAAGGAAAACCGTCTTAACACAACCCACTTGCAAGAAAAGGACCTAAACATTTCTATACATATCTGAAGTCCTCACCGCCATGACAAAGCGACTTTACTACCTTGCAAGAGTTTATTAAGACTAGTGAATACGAACAATGTTGGACAGCTAATGGTAAGGGTATACGCAAAAAGAAGGATGCCCAGTCGACTTATCAAATCAGAAGATGATCTAGCACAACTACAAGACAAAAGTGACTAGATTGCGTTATTTTATCTTTAGAAATATTTTTCAAAATTATCATATTATTCTTGTTGCAAGTTTATAGCATTAAATTTAAAAACTGTATTTATAATCAATATCATTACATATACATACAATATTCTACAAAACACACAAATACTACACTAACAAATACATACACACACTACATACAACTAATATTATTAACTAAAAACACACATGCTGTGTGCAATACGGGAATGTATATTATACACTATAAGTTTCCTCTCTGTACCACTTTTGGCGACCAATTAATTGTCATTATCAACTTAGTTCTATTAAATGTTACTTACAAAAATGTAACTATGAAAAATAAACGTTATAAAAATAGATAATACACTAAATAACACATACAACATAGATTCTGTCTCAGTGTCGGATTCATCTACCTGTGATTTAGACAACTGTATCCCATTTAATTTCAACCCCAAGCAATCACTCAAAATACTTAATCAAAACATTAGAAGTATTTCAAAAAATATGATAGGTTTCTATACCATACTCGCTAGGACTAAAGTCGATTGGGACATCATCACATTAACCGAATGTTGGCTTCCCAATACACATAATATTCCTGACCTAACTGGTTATAAATACTTTAAGACTGATAACAATCTAACACAAAACGAGGGAGTAGTTGTATACATACGTGAAAACCTACAGGTTTTTGTAGAGGAACCCTCATTTTTAGATGCAAATTGTCTACAAATAAAAATAAATTACGCCCCTTATCGCAACCGTCATCGTTCGCAGTCACGGCGCCGTAGCGGTTCCCGCCGGCCCCGGAAGGAGAACTACTTGTGCTTCTACTATTACCGGTTCAGAAAAAAGGCCAACAAGTGTACGGAGCCGTGCGCGTGGAAACCAAAGCAGCCGGAAAACTGAGCAGCGAGGTACAGTCCGAGGATCTTGAGGTCTGTACCATTTTTCAATTTAATCGTTTGTGTGTGTCAGATAGTAACTCTGGGCTTTGATTTTTAGTCGACACGGGTGCCAATGCAAATGCCAATGTGTCTGTTTTACCAGCCGTGAGAAAAATTCGTGCAAACCAGTACATTGAATATAAATTATACGCAGCTAACGGTAGTGAAATTGCAACTTACGGTACCAAGACACTAGTGTTAAACTTAAACTTACATCGATCTTATCGTTGGGATCAGATGTCAAACAACCAATTTTGGGCGCAGATTTTTTAGCGTATCACAGGTTATTAGTTGATTTAAACGCCCGTAAATTAATAGATAAAACCACAGAATTAAATGTTTCGGCATCTGTTGTCAATGTATCTCAACCTAGTATTAAAACTATTGATTTGAATCATCCGTATCAGGATTTATTGTTAAAGTACCCGGACATTACTAAACCGGCGTCATTCCGAGAAACCGCGAAACACGATTTCGTCCACCATATCGAGACCTGGTCACCCCATGCACAAGCGCGCCCGTTGCCACCGACAGGTATAAAAGGTTAAAGAAGAATTTCGCATCATGCAGGAACTGGGCATCTGTCTTCCTTCGAAGAGCGCGTGGGCTAGTCCACTCCATGTAGTTCCTAAAAAAAAATGGAGATATAAGACCTTGTGGGGACTATCGCCAGCTGAATGCGATAACAAAGCCCGACAGATACCCGATTCCTCGCTTGAATGACTTTACTTTTATTCTCCCGGATAAAAAGATATTTTCAGATTAGACATCAATAGAAGTTATCATTTTATACTTGTCGCGCCAGGTGACGTGGAGAAAACTGCTATCATAACAACATTCGGGCTTTTCGAGTTTCCCCGAATGACCTTCGGTTTACGGGGAGCAGCGCAAACCTTACAGCGCTTTATGAATTCCATTTAACAAGGGCTTGATTTTGTCTTTTGTTATTTAGACGATTTACTTATCGCTAGTGGCAATGAAGTTAAACACAGGCAACATTTAGAAATAATTTTCAAAAAGTTTAATGAATATGGAATTTCAATTAACTTGGCAAAATGTCGTTTCGGACAAACTAAACTAGATTTTTTGGGACACGAAATTAGTACCGAGGGTGTCAGGCCGTTGCAAGATAAGGTTCAGGCAATTGTGGAATTTCCGAAGCCGAAAACTGTTTCAGAGCTAACACTTTTCTCGCATGGTCAATTTTTATCGAGCTCATCTCCCCAATGCTATTTTATATCTAACATAATTAAATAAATATCTTAAAACTCAAAGAAAAATGATAAAACTCCCATCGTCTGGACTGATAGTGCGAACGAAGCATTTACGCAATGTAACGCAGGTCTCACACAGGCCGCTACATTGACGTACCCTAGAGTGGATTCCGCACTCGCTATAATGACTGACGCATCTAATACATGCGTGGGAGCAGTCTTGCAACAAAAATAAGGAGATAGCTGGAAACCATTGGGTTATTTCTCAAAAAAATTGACCACCACCCAACAGCGATATAGCACCTACGATCGCAAGTTGCTCGCTATATACTTAGCTATAAAATTTTCGGAGTATTTGAAGGTCAAGAAACAACCGTGTATACGGACCATAAAACTTTAACTTTTGCATTTCAAAGGTAGGACGATGAAAGCGAAACGCCTCGGAGAACGAGACATTTAGCTTTCATAAGCGTTCACTACAAATATAAAACATATAACCGGTAAGAATAACATTGTAGCCGACACCTTATCACGCGTCGAAGCCGTGATTATGCCAACTGTGTTGAATTTCGATGACGTTGCAAACGAACAGCGTAGCGATAGTTATAGTTATACTCATTTGGCTTTTCACCTCATCTTGAGATAACTTCTAATTCCCCAGGGATGCAAAGGCATTAAAGCTCTTAAGTTATACGGAATGCTTAAAACCTAGAAATGAATTGTATTCAAATTTGTAAATCTGTGAGGAGTTTAGAAGAAATAACTGGAATAGAGAAACTGATAGGAAAATTGGCATGAAACAACCTCAGGATCCTTAACCCATCGTGCTCCATCCATGCATTGGAGTCCTCTGAGTCCTAATGAATTGAGTGCAAAAACACATACTTATCCTTTTTCTAGAAGTGATCCGAGCTTAAAAGTCAGGGCAGGGTTGGACTATAAACTTTGGACTAATTAGATCACATGTAAGCAATAAGCTGTTATGATGCAGAATTCAATAGTAGAATCATTCAAGACTCCAGTGAGACTTACTTTGCTAAAGTGACAGATTGTTCCACTTGTACTTATGAGGTGACAGACAAGCCAGTCCAATGGATTACCCCAGTCATTAGTGAAATATGGATTGACCGGAAATAAATATGTTTCTATTTCAGAGGAAGAAAGGGCTAACATCAGAATGTCATTAAAACGGTGAAAAGCATATTCACAATTTTACGACAGTTCAGCTGAACCCCAATGAAAATGAAAAGGTATTGATAGCTCAGAAGCTCGTGGCAAATTTACTAGTAGGAAATGACTTAGACTCTAAGAGGGATCAGTTGCTTGTTACTGGCCACCAAGTTAATCTAGATGACGAAGACCTGTCAACATTATACTTACAATCCTCAGTACAATTGGCATCATTAACAGACTTAAGAATGTGTCCGCCTGAGTTAATATTTAGAGAAATTAAGCTCTCTCTCACAAATTGGATAATCACTCATTACCCAGAAGGATTAACAGATAACATAATGCAATAATACTACATTAACAAAGGTCTTCTCTTACGCATCAAGACTAAATCGTCGTATCGGCGATCGCCTTGTGAGTAAATAAAATATACAACTACTTCTCATACTTTAGTTATTAAAAACGAAATACATATTTATAAATAATAAAATAAAATTCTCAAACTAAATCATGATACGACGCTCGCCCTAATGCTCCGCAGCACCCTGCTATACTTCTGAACCGAATTTAACATCCTGCTCTAATAATGAAAATTTAAACATAACGCAAAGGAAAAGAAAACGTGAGTCAGATGAATTAGGACGTATGGAAAAAATGATGATAGAGATGAAAACCATGTTTGAGGAGCTCGTATCGAACCAAACTCAACAAAACAATAAAATGGATACCCTACAAACACTCGAAGATATTCGAATCTTTTATTTGCAAGAATATGGTTTTAATGGTGTTCGAAAATAATTTGTTCTACATATTCTACCTCATTGGTGTGCAAATATTAATAGTCAAATGCCGTAACTTATATAACAATACTTATCGATTTCTAACATAATTTTAACATTACTCAGTTGATTTGATGATTTTTTGTGTTTTATCATTAATTAATTACACCACTTGTCAGAAGAATAAATTACCAATAAGATGTATAAGTATTATTATAACTCAATGTCAAATATTAATGTTCTTATGCCAGTAAATATAAAATGTCAATTATAAATGTTACATATCGAATTGTCATTAATTTATTTTATCATTTATATCAAATTTATTAATTAAATAAATAAAATTTTTAATTTATAAGAATGACATAATTTAAACATTGTGTCAAATTCTAAAATATATCGTCTACTTATCTGCAAAAGAAATCTTTAATTGAGTAAAAAGTTTTAGATGAGCCACTTTTGGTGAGTTTTCATTCTCATTGTTGGTAACTCTCAATCGCTTTAGTATCTTATTAAAAACTTTTACACACATTACGTAACAATTCTTATGAAACAGCTGTCTTGCAGCAGGCTTCAATCTAGTTGGATCCCTTTTACCTATAATAGAATTTCAGCGAGCGCTGAAATAAACACTGATTTTTTTTGACAAATATACACACTCTAATATATACAGTCAGTCAGCGTTAGCAAATTTATTTATTTTTAAAAGATCTACATGATTCAAAAGGCCCGACGTTGCATAAAGCTCGTATACATTTCTTTTGACTGATAAATGCCTTGTTTATATCAGTCGAGTTTCCCCATATCATGAACCACCTCAACACAGATTCAACATATCCGTAGTATATGCAGTAGCGCAGCCCTTTCCCAGCGACGCACTGTAGTCTCACCACGCATACACTTTTATTTTATTTGGTGCAGACATTTTCATGCGATTTCCAGTTGCAATGGTTATCAACATATAGACCTAAAATGTGTTTCTGAGCCTCTTTCAAATATTCATTATTATATGAAATATTTAGTTTTCATTAGGTGCATTATAATGGAAAACGTTATGAATTTTGTTTTGAAACATTCAACACGCAGATTATTGGTTTCTAACCAGGTCATTATGGATTCTATAGAAGAATTTAAGTTATTTCCGAAGTACTTGCAGTAAATTCTTTATTTAGTTTTGGTATGACAACGGAAATATCATCAGCAAAAAGAATAGACTGATGAGGCGTCATAGTCGGTAAGTCATTTATATATAATAGAAACAAAGTGGACCCATACACTGCCCTGTGGTACACCATTTTATGTGAGAAAGAAGATCTAAATGACGTGCGGTTATGTGTTTTTATCAATACGTGTCATTTCAACACATTGTTGTCGATTTTCCAAATATGATTTTAGCCAATTTAATGCTGGTCCACGAATTCCATATCTTCACACTTATCTATTAGAATAATGTGATCAACACAGTCAAATGCCTTTGACATGTCATAAAATATAGCAACCACTGGTACTTTTTGTTTATGTAATCAGTTACCTATGTATTAAAGAAAATGCGGCATGTGTTGTGGATTTTCCTTTTGAATCCGTTCTGTTCTTTACGGAGAATATTATATTTAGACAAGTAGTTGTAAATTCTACTATGCATCGCCTTCTCAAATATTTTCGAAAAAATTGGTATTAGTGTAATGGGTCTGTAATTGGTTAATTCGTGATGATCACCTTTTATAGAGTGGTTTCACAATCAAGTTTTTAGTTGGGAAATGTACCTGTGAACGATAGATTTATTAGTTTTGAAAGAATAGGACCTATATCGGCACAACTTTTAGTATATGAGTAGAGACTGAATCATTACCCACAGATTTTGTGTTGTTTAGGATTTAATTATTCTTATATTTCATTTACAGAGCATGGTCAAAAAAATATGCTATGTTATGTTCGAGGTTGTTAAGCATTCTATGTTTGTATTTTTATCAACTTTTATGTCAGAGATGTCAATAAAATAGTTATTAAATTTTTCTGCAATGTCATTAGGATTCACAATTTTTATGCCGTCACTATTAATCCAATCATCTTTATTATTTGTATAATATTCATTATTTTAATGATATCCCAGGTCGTCTTACATATTCTTGATTTTAATTAAATTGTTATTTATTTTCCTTTTGACCAAATAATACAAGATTTGAGTAATTTTGAATACTTAACATACCGTTCTTGTTTTTAGTATTTTTGTTTTATAATAGATGTATCTCAATTTTCTTGGTAATACATGATATTTTAATACCTGTAGTAATCCATTCAGGTGCTTGAGTGCTAAAATTTATCTTACATCTTTGAATAGGAAAGCAAAGATTATATAGTAAGCAAAACATTTCATGAAAGTTATTGAATGCTATATTAAGATCTTCACGTCGACCTTCCAGGAAAGCGCTGCCATTGACGTTTTGAACTTCTGTTTGTTCTCTTTGCTATAATTTCTTTTAGTAAATACATATATTTAAGTTTTCTTGTTTTATTACCGGAAAGCTTAGTAATTGACTTGTATTATGGTCTGACATGTTGAACTCATATAAGGAACTATAGGGATGTTCTATGTTACTGGCTATATGATCAATGCATGTGTTTTGACGAGTCGGTTTATTAATGTGAAGTTTAAGATTATAGTTATGCACAGTTTGATAACTGTTCGGTTGTGCTGTTGTCTTTGCGTGTCAATATTGAAATCACCGCATAGAATAAGTTTCATGTTGCTCTTAGTCGTTAGCTTAAAGAGTAGTGTATCCAGCTTATTAAAAATATGAAGCTGGTGATTGCGGTATTCTATACACGCAGACAATTTTGCATTTGTAGGCTGGTACCTCAATTCCACAACATTCAAAATATTTTCAACCGATATTTCATTATAAATTTATGGGCTTAGAGGAAGTGTTTTATCTTGAGTATGCAATAACCACCACGTCTACTTTTGTTCTGCAGAATGTGGAAGCAACTTTGAAGTTTTCAGTTTAATGTTAGATTCTTCTCCTTTTTACAAAGGTTTCTGAGACAGATAAGAGTAATTTCTTTACCATTTTCCGTCAATTCGTTGACACATAATTCTAACATATGAGTTTTGTTTATAATCCCGCGATATTTTGATGAAGTAATGTTACTGTATCAAAGTATTTTCATCATTGTGAGCGAAAAGAGGCTGAGTAAAATTGGGGTTGGATACGTTTTCAGGCAAGACTTTCGAAAAATAATCTAGAATAGTTTTCGCTTATGTAGTATTCTAGATCGGGGCAAGATACAGTGTTTGAATAACAACTTTTGATAGTTTCTTCTGACAAAATGCGTGATACACCAGTTTTATTACCATGTAAATAGGTGGTTTATAACTATGCAGTCTATAAAAAATTCAATTTTGCGATAAACTATAATTGATGTTGTAATTATAAATATTATTTTCATTTTTAAAAGTGTCAACGTAATAACAATTAGAAAAATTATTACATATTAGTTTTATTTTGTTGTTAAGCAGTCGAATATTTAAGTGATTATTATAATTAACATTTAGAACTATTACACAGAGAACGTAATTTTGTTAGGACAGCTGATAGTTCTATAAATAGTTTTGTTGGGTTAAAATCGTTTTCCTCTATGCTTAATATTATTTTGTCATCAGGTTTTAGTGAGAGTTTCGAAGTTTCTTAATATCTCCTCAGTTGTTGCAAAGGTTTAATGCAGCCGTATATATCGTAATGTTCATATTTAGTATTATAACGTAATTTGGTCAATCTCGATGCAACTTACTACAACGTTGAGCTCCAAATATTAATAAGCGTCTTTTGTAACGCTATCAGTACCCTTGTTGGTGACGCTATCATTTTCACTTGGTTTGGTTTGTTGAGGGCAATATGTCTGAAGACTTACTTGATGCGTTGTTAGTGGTTGGTATGTTGATGTTTTCTTCGATGAGCAGCAAAAATCAGAGGTTTCTACACTTTTGGAAGTTGAGACAGTTCTTAAAGGTGTGAGCGAGACTGTTTTCTCAGAAAAATCTATCTTTTAGCCACATTATTACTTCTGTTGATTTTCCTTGTTTGTTTTTATTTGAAGTGCAAATTGTTGTTAGTTGATTAATTTTGTTTTGCTGGTCTTTAATAATCTTTGGAGGCTATGGTTTTCCGTCAGTAGATTTTGAACTTGTTATGTGCACCATCTAGCTGTGATCTCAACTCATTTATGGTATCCTTTAATTGAGCTACCTCGTTGTCGTTTAATGTTGACAAGTCTGGCAGACTTTATACAAGAGTTATTTGATGACAACGGACTTTCATTGAGAAAGGTAAAGAGTTATAAGAATTATCATCTGTATCATACTTTCTTCGCAACGTTATATTACTGCTAGATTCCATGTTTATTTGCTCTTTAACTCAGAATTTTTACTAGAATTATTACGAAATTATTTTTACTTTACTGATTATCAATTATTTTATCTTGTTATGAAGAGAAATCGAGGGTCTTCTAAGAAACTTCGTCAGTAATAATCTTAATGTTTAAACTACGAAATTATAATCGTCAATCTATTTATATTTTAAGACACACAAAATTTATCCAAATACCGGGATGCGAACTCACGATTTCGTGCGGTACGGGCGTTTTAGGCATATACCACCACGCCACGGTCACTTTTGAATGAACTGATGAAATAGTCAAGTACTTGCTGCATGTTATTTAAAATGCACTGAGATCGTTATTATGATTCATGCTGCAAAAATTTATTGCACTGTCGATGTTAATCACTAATATTATTTTGTTTGTATTTTAATGATTTTTAATGTTTTTTTCACTGTATATGGTCACTTTACACTATGATCAATGTTTTTACACTTTTGTTTTGTTGGTTCTTATTATTTCACTAAAAACTTAGCAGAATAAAAATATTTTTAAATTGTTATTTTTTTTTTTATGCAAATTTGTCACATTTATGTAGACAACACTGTCACTATAATTTTGATGTTTATTTGCAGTTTTGATTAAAAAGTAAGAATTACAACTGTTTTACAATTTTAAATTATTTTTATCACGGACCCGACGTTAACATCTTACGCTCGTAACCGACATTTCGAACGATTCGAACTCAAAATGTAAAATTTGTATTAGGGCTGCACAAAGTCAACAATAATACCTTCATTATAGAAACTCGAAATGTTTATTCTGAATCGGAGAATATGTTTACGGAATATGAATCTTTGCCAAAGAAAACTAGAGTTTCAACTGATAGCCAGGAAATCTGTGATACGCAAGAGAATCTACCCGATTCTCAGCCTGTCGATGGATCATACTACTCCGAAGAAAAAACCAGGAGACCTTCTGTGTTACACCAGAGGATCTACCCGATTCTCAGCCTATCGATGATTCATACTACTCCGAAGAAATTAAAAAATATGTGCATAAAGCTGTCACAAAAGAAATGGGTACTATGACGGAATTCCAGCATTGCAGCATGAATCCAGAAAAGGAAACACAATGCAACGAATATTTTGGGAAAATAGTGGCATTAGAGATGTCAAAGTTTCACGGAAACACACGTTATAACAAGATGAAAGAAATATTTGAAATATTGAAAGAAAAATCTACCTAATTGATATAATTCTTTAGTAAACGAAATGTTTCAACGTAATAGTGATTGTTTAAAAAAGTACATAAATGATCGTC
This sequence comes from Parnassius orleans, assembly GCA_029286625.1. Taxonomy (NCBI): domain Eukaryota; kingdom Metazoa; phylum Arthropoda; class Insecta; order Lepidoptera; family Papilionidae; genus Parnassius; species Parnassius orleans. The sequence goes on from JAGSMP010003321.1 coordinate 10,740, forward strand.
TCGTAGGTACACTATGCGTCACGTAAAAAGACCGCTGGCGACGCACCTGCGCAGAGCGCGATTTGTATCCGCAGACTGCGCAGATACGTCGCACAGCGTTTTTTTAAGTGACGGCATCTGTACCTGTAATTGGGTTTCAAATTAATAAATGATACATGAGTCTAGACTTTATATTTTTATTTATTAAAATCAAAATGAACATAAACCAATTTTTCCTAGTTAGTAGGTGTCACCGCTTTAAAAATCACTAAAAAAAAACAAATAAATAATTCTAATATCTATGGTATTCTCTGAA
>JAGSMP010003322.1:0-28319 GCA_029286625.1 Parnassius orleans
TCAACAATAATACCTTCATTATAGAAACTCGAAATGTTTATTCTGAATCGGAGAATATGTTTACGGAATATGAATCTTTGCCAAAGAAAACTAGGGTGTCAACTGATAGCCAGGAAACCTGTGATACGCAAGAGAATCTACCCGATTCTCAACCTGTCGATGGATCATACTACTCCAAAGAAAAAAACCAGGAGACCTTCTATGATACACCAGAGGATCTACCCGATTCTCAGCCTGTCGATGGTTCATACTACTCCGAAGAAATTAAAAAATATATGCATAAAGCTGTCACAAAAGAAATGGGTACTATGACGGAATTCCAGCATTGCAGCATGAATCCAGAAAAGGAAACTCAATGCAACGAATATTTTGGGAAAATAGTGGCATTAGAGATGTCAAAGTTTCACGGAAACACACGTTATAACAAGATGAAAGAAATATTTTAAATTTTGAAAGAAAAAATCTATCTAATTGATATAATTTCTTTGGTAAACGAAATGTTTCAACTTAATAGTGATTGTTTAAAAAAGTACATAAATGATCGTCTCGTAGGTATACTATGCGTCACGTAAAAAGACCGCTGGCGACGCACCTGCGCAGAGTGCGATTTGTATCCGCAGACTGCGCAGATACGTCGCACAGCGTTTTTTTAGGTGACGGCATCTGTACCTGTAATTGGGTTTCAAATTAATAAATGATACATGAGTCTAGACTTTATATTTTTATTTATTAAAATCAAAATGAACGTAAGTCAATTTTTCCTGATTAGTAGGTGTCACCGCCTTAAAAATCACTAAAAAAAAACAAATAAATAATTCTAATATCTATGGTATTCTCTGAAACAACCTATGCAAAGTCCAGGCTTCTCGAGGCAGTCGTTACAAAAAAATATACTCTGTACTTTCTTTTTTGCTACCTTCCAGCACTGGGCACATCTTCGTCTTTTAGTGTGGCTTCTGTCATCTTTTGGCGGTATTTGAATTTGAAGGTATTTGTTGACATCAATATATAAGCTGCATCTTAGACACGACGCAAATACTTTGTATCGTGTCTAAGATGTTATTATCTCAAGACTTTAAGGAAAGTTATACTTTTAAATAAAAGTGGGAATAAATGCTTAATACTGAGAATGCTTTTAAGAAAACTTTTACTGTTGAAGCAGACATTTATGCCGACGCTGAGAGTAGTTAGTTTGTACCAGTTCTGGCTCACGGAGCTAGAACTGGTACAACTCACCATCCTCAGCCTATCGATCATATCGGAGAGAACTTGTAATTTTGCTATGATGAAATAACAAAATTTGTGTCTGTTTATGTTTTGGATAAAAATATAACATCCGTAACATTATCACCCAAATTAAGTTTACAACTAGGTTATGAACCAAATAAAAATCTCCTAGAGAGAAATTTTGGAAAGTGTCCTGCTAATTTACACGTAGGGTTACCATCTCAACTATTTCTATATTGCGACATTATCGATCTTCAGATTGTGGGTGATGTTATGACTTCTTTACTAAGAGTCATTTGCAAATAAAATGCACGTTTTCTCTCCACCTCACTACTTACCTGTTATGCGAAGAGAGTTCGATACGCTGGAAATATTTATAAGATCGAGCACAGGACAAAAAATACCATTCCAGTTTGCAACCGTGTGCATTAAACTACATTTTCGAAAATTATAATAATGAATTATCTTCGTGATAATCATAAATGTCCATATGAAAATTATTATACACATCAAGCTGGGTCAGGAGTTGGAGTAATTTATAAGGGTTCACCATACCAACGTGGTGATGGTATTGGGAGCTTTTTAGGGGGGTTATTTAGATCACTTTTACCTTTACTTTCAAGTGGTGCTCGAGTGATTGGTAAGGAGGCATTAAGCGCTGGAGTAGGACTTTTATCGGATATGGTTCAAGCGCGTCCTATGGAAGCCTCAATAACAGATCGTCCAAAGCAAGTTAGTATGAATTTAAAACGAAAGGCTGATGACAAAATTGATCAATTTAACATGACAGGATCTGGGTATATAACTAAAAGAAAACGATTGGCCTCGTTCATTCCACCATTAACTGCTAAAGTGAAAGCTGCGAAAAAATTTGGTCTAAAACCTTGCTGATGATGGACCTATCGAGTTTCAAGTTCCTGGGACAGGCGATGACTACATAGATTTGTCTCATACATTACTCCACATAAACGCAAAAGTATTAAATCAAGATTCAATTAACTTGGTATCGGCTACAGTAGTAGCACTTGTAAATAATTGGCTGCATTCACTTTTTAGTCAACTTGATGTTTATTTAAACCAAAAACTTGTATCACCACCTAATAATACCTATGCATATCGAGCATACATGGAAACCCTTTTAAACTATGCTCCTTCTGCTAAACAATCTCATCTTACTTGTAGTCTTTGGTATGAGGATACAGCAGGAAAAATGGATTCTACAGATGGTAAAAACATAGGATTTATTAAAAGACAGATTGGTTAGTGAAAGTAAGGAAATAGAAATGATTGGACATCTTCACGCTGACATTTTCAACCAAGATAAATTTTTAACTAATGGTGTTGAAATGAGTGTAAAGTTAGTTCGATCAAGAGAGAGTTTTAATTTAATTGCTGGGTCAAACGATGTAGAGTTTAAAGTTTGCATTACCGACGCAACTCTTATTGCCCGACGAGCACGAATTAATCCAAGTGTATTACTCGCACATCAAAAAGTTTTAGCTTCTACCACTGCTAAATATTCTATTACTCGAGATGAAGTAAAAGTTTTAACAATCCCATCGGCTGTTCAAGGAAAAACTCTTGATAATAAATTCTTAGGACAGTTACCCAAAAGATGTATAATTGGATTTGTGAACAATTCTGTATTTAATGGTTCCCTTACTAAAAATCCATTTAACTTTGAAAACTATGGTATTAATTCTTTCAGCTTATATATTGATGGTCAACAAATACCTTCAAAAGCTTTGCAACCATCTTTTAATAATAGTATCATCAGCATATCATACTCTATTCTCGGGAACTGGTATTCACTTTCTTAATGAAGGAAATGGACTCTCTTATGAACAGTATGCCAAAGGTTACTGCCTATTAGCATTTGACTTAACTCCTGATTTATCAGCTAACTCATCAGCTCATTGGAATCTCATAAAACATGGTAGTGTAAGATTAGAAGTACGATTTGAATCCTCACTAATACAAACAATTAACTGTATAGTTTATGCTGAGTTTGATAATATTATTGAAATAGATAAAAACAGAAATGTTACTGTAGACTATAGTAGTTAAGGTTATAATGTGTGTTGTGTGTTAGATTTATGTGTTATGCGTAATGCATTTTATGTGTATGTAACTATGTGAAACATGATAAAATTAAATAAAACAAATTGTATGCAATATATTATTTTTTATTTCTTTATAAACCCCCTATTTAATCTTATATAAAACACTGTTCGAGTTTAAACTTTACATAAGCACACTGACTAAACCACTGAACATGCTGCTGCCAAGGATCATCATCATCTTCCCAATCTTTTAAACCACCACCACAATGGAAACACTCGGTCCTGTCTGCATGGCCAGTATAAAAGAAACCGGCTTCTGCAAGATCTTTAGGCTTTTGTCGCATAACGAGAGACCAGTCTTCGAAACTGAGCAACCGGCTAGATTTTGAACTGAAGAATGGATATTCAGCTCTTGAGTACTGCATATTCTTCTCTTTTTCTTCTCCACTCAGTGTTGTAGTTTTGCTATTCAATGACGTGTTCTGTACACGTATGCCACACTCATCTCTTCCTTCTGCTCTTGTCTTCCTCTCAGCAGCACAAGACGACAACTCGTTGAATCTAATGAGTACACAGAAGTAATTTAAGTAAATAGAATCACATTCACTAATGATCAGCTAATGACTGTCATTGCTTAAAAAAGTATTATTTAACTTTTTCACTTTCTGCTATTGTCTTTGTAATATTGTATACGAGGGCGTTTGTGTTGTCGTAGATGCTGTCCTTATTAGTCTTTACATAATATTTAATCCTCGTGGAAGCATGTTTCCAATGATCAGTAGTTGGAGTCTTGGCTAGCTTCTTCATATCGTACATTTCAATTTTTATGAGATGCGTCGCTTGGTCTCCGTCGTCAGAATTAGTAGAAATGTATGATACACCATCTCTAGCGGCTCGTGCTACGGTTGAAGATAACAGCTTCCTCTTTTTTTTTTTTATTCAGCTTAAAAAAAAAGATCAATCGATTGCGATTTTCTTTTTCCACCATCGCATGTGTTATTATTAATGACGATGTCATCACTCTCTTCTTGAGGGGAGAGTGGCGAGTAGTAATACTGTTTATAGGTATTTTCATCGAAGCTGAATGATTTCTGCAACAACACAGTTATCATGTTAATGTCAATTTGTTTACAATTAATCACACACACACACACACGTAAGAAAACAACAGAAAGAAAAGTAAGTTTGCCAATAGAATAAACACTTACATCCATGAGCATTGATGCGTTGAAGTAACACAAACGTAGTATTGGTAGATGCACTGCGGTCAAACGACCATACACTGACTCCATGACTGCAGCTGCTCGGTCTTTTACAGCACCAGTTAGTTATATCTAACCTAAGGCATTTCCGCAGTGAAACTGATTGTAACTTTTTGAGTCAACAAGCTTATCTCGCATTCTTTCAAAAAAAAAATCAAAAAAATCAAAAATGCTTTATTTCTGTAACATACCAGGTTTACCAACACATTTTGATAACATTCCTTTTAAGTATATAAATACCTGTATTAGGAAGTTATCGCTCTTCTATATTTTATGACTACAAGGTAAGTAATTAGTTAAAAATAAAAAGTGTAGCATTTGTGATTACTATAGAATCAGTCTTCATAAGATTACTAATATTATTTTATTTTATTAGGTTAATGTGTGTGTGTGTGTGTGTGTGTGTGTGTGTGTGTGTGTGTGTGTGTGTGTGTGTGTGTGTGTGTGTGTGTGTGTGTGTGTGTGTGTGTGTGTGTGTGTGTGTGTGTGTGTGTGTGTGTGTGTGTGTGTGTGTGTGTGTGTGTGTGTGTGTGTGTGTGTGTGTGCGTGCGTGCGTGCGTGTGCGTGCGTGCGTGCGTGTGTGTGTGAATGTGTATTATGTGTCGCGTCATCGCTTGCGTAATATGTGTGTGTGTAAATGAAATATTGTGTCTGTTCTGCAGCAAATCAGAAATTATTTCAGGCCAATTTTTAAGTTATTTGAATTTAAATAGGTATTTACAATTTGAGTGTCCAATGTCAAGTAATATTTTCTAGTAACTTTCGTGTTGCGACTTGCGCTACACCGATGACTCCTACAAATCATCACAAAAGAATGCGATTTAATATTTACAAATCACTATAATTGATCATATATGTTAACCATTGAATAGATTGGTACTGTAATGATCTACTAATAGCAGTAATAATAAATCATGGATACATTAGATGTACATCAACATATGAAAAAGATTCATCCCAGTCTAGAAAGTAATGTTTGTGCTGCTAATAGACTGCCCATGTATACCCACGTATCAACGTATATAATATGCAATTTGGATACAGATGATAAACCAGGCTCACATTGAATAGCTTTATATATCGATACGAATGGCATCGGTCAATATTTTGATTCATATGGACGATCACCTGCACGATATCATCTAGAGTTTTTAAAAAGGAATTGTAAAAGATGAGACTGGAATGTTGATAGGATTCAGAATGAGTGGACTTCAGTTTGTGGTGAATATTGCTTAATGTATTTGCTATATAAGTTTCAGGGATGTTCAATGCAAAGTTTTACGAGTATATTAGTTAATTGATCTGCACATCTCCGGAACCGCGCATCCTACGCAAAAACGGACCGCAGATTCGTGATCAGAGCATGCCAAAAAATTTTTTTTAGGATCCGTCGACCCACCGTCAGCCAGCTCAGTGAGCTCAGTGAGCCAGAACTGGTACAAACTAACTACTGTAGTAAACAAACTGTTTGCGTTTTTTTTTGTTACTATTTTTTTTTATTATATTCATTTTAATATTATATTTATTGTTATTGAAAATATGATTGAATGATCTTTAAGTCGATGCTTATAATATTCTTAGAGCCTGCATGTGGTCTTCTAATCCGCCTACCAAGCATGGCAATTATGGAAAATATTACCCACTAGCTGATACCCGCGAATTCGTCCGCGTTGCTTGATATATTAACAAAGTTTTCGATCTTCTCCGCGGCAAGAAAACACACATTACTGAATACGTAGTGCTTAGAAAAATCGTTGTTTTTAAAACTTTAATAACTTTATAAAGATACCGCAATTTTTTTTATATAAGGGCCAAGTGTCTAAGAAATAAAACTTAAAAAACTTAATTGAAATCTATCTAGTAGTTTTTCCGTGATGCGCGCACAACTGCAAACCTCTATCATTATATTTATATAGATAAGAGGCAATCTATAAGGGAAGAACTATTTTCAGAAGTAGACTCTTAATAGGCTGTAATGTAATATTGTTATTTAACACCTGTTTTAAATCTCTTTTACAAACTTTTATTTATTTATAAAATATAAATAACTTTAGGTACTAAAATGAATCCATTAACCGAATGGTTTAATTATTTATTGTAAAATCCAAACAAAACCTATTTTACTTGGATAAGTGAATGAAGTCACCGTATGCCTAGAACTGGGTTATTCTATCCAAGTTTCTAGGTCGCGGCGATACTTATGAATGATATTTAAACTACGGAAATATACGGTATTTTGATAACAGGTGCGAATTTTATAAACAGAGGAGTAAAACTAATGTTTTAAAAAAAATATTAGTTATAAAGTATCACTCAATTTTTTTTTACCTTGTTATTATAGTAGCTTTACTTTACTTTATAATACTGCTTCGTCCGCGTAAAACTTAAAGAAATAAAGCTGAAATTCTGTAATAATTTTGTTTAATTTTTTTTTAGCTTTAAATGTAACATGCAAATAATCTCCTGAGAATAGTTTACTAGACAGACAGACACTTCAATTTTTTTGTATGTATAGAGGTATAGACATAGATATACCTAACGTAAGTATACACTAAATCTATGGGTATAGAAGATTGCTATTGCCATATATTGCTATTGCTAAATATAGGGAATATTACCAATTATACACAAGTAATTTTTCAAGATTTGTTTAAATTATTACCACTGTGAAATAGAATATCAATTTTCGGTATACTGTCGGTACTCTTTAATTCTATAGAAATCTTTTATCATGAAATGATCAACCGCGTGACGAAATGGTTAGTACATCTGTCCATCCGTCTACTGAGCCGCGGTTCGAATGCTACTAACTACCCGAGTTATTTTTAACGTAATTTGATTTCTTGACTATTTCTTTTTTACATATTTTGACTATTTGAGACTATCTCAAAATATAAGATATAAGTTTTATTGTTTAGCGTCAAGGGCAATGTTATGATTTGAATCGTATTTAATAAGTAGATTTTTATCAATTCACGCTATTACTGTTGGTTAAAATATTTTTTTAAATGAAAATTAAATACTTAATTCTTGTAAACAATTTCATAATTTTTGAATTTTCCCATTGGACTATTTAAATTAAATTTTATAAATTGATTCAAGGAAACATTAATTTAAGATGTAGTTTTTAGTTTTATAATGAAATGTATGTAATTAATAAAATTTTAAACATAATTTATATATGACTGCTTGTTTTATTTTCCTTGATGTGATAATATTTGATTATCCAAATGAAGTTCTGTTTGATATCGATCATTATAACGACTTTCGAATACATTCTTGCCTTCTACCCGACTGCCTTAGATGGAAGGTAATGTTTTTCAAGTGTATGTATGTACTTATGTCTATTTGTTTAGCCGGCTTCTTGGCCTAAAGGGTTTCATGGAATTTAACATAATATGGATTATCGTTATTTTCGTCTTCTTAGTTGTGGAAGTGACATCGTTCATTTCAACCTTGTTTAATTTGTAGTATGCCGTCCACTGGTAAGAACATCAGACTTATTAAAGTAATTCCTATTATAAAAACGTTAATACTAGGATTTTTCGTGGAGGTGTTTTACATACATAAATTGCACATGAACAAACATCCCGAACAATTAAATCCAGACCATAGAAACACTTCTTCGGTGCAGGATTTGAACCCGCGGTATCGCAGTTTCGCAGCCAAAGGTATGTGGGTCCATATTTGTGTCATTTTAATGCACCGTAGCCGTGACAGTAAGTGCAAATACGGCTTCCATTTCCGGACCCTCACCTAATCCGTTACGCGGAAGTCATAGGGCCAGGAAAGACGTGCGCCTGTAAGCAACAACTTTCTCAGATTCCTAGCGGCGTAGCTGGTCTGTTGCTTCGCCGCAGACCACGTTTCGACCGCGGAAGTTAGGGAGAGCGACGCATCGTAATACCGACACTCCTCTCTGAATCTGACCTGCATCGCCATACTAGCATTCCTCTTCCTACGCGACTCCACCTCGGCTACCACGGGTAGGGTGAGAGGATCAGCCCTCCCGCCGCAATCCACTAACGTACAAATGGAATGGGCTAACCTACTCTGTGGAGCCTCCTCAATTACCTCTGGCCAGCCATGCCATATCGGTTCCTCTTAGTTCACCGTGTGGGCCAAGCAACTACTGCTAACAAGCACGCTGAGATCCATGCTTTTGTTGTGGTTAAGCATAGATAATACCTATACAAAATGAATATATATGAAGAATAGATATAAAAAAATATTTCTTTCTGAAATATTAGTTATATTAATTAGATTAGAAATGGATAAACCAAACTGTGAATATTCTCAAAGTAAAAGAATTTAAAAAAGTTAAAAAGGTAAAAAATTAAAGAACACAGCACTGACGCATTGTTCTATGTTTGTACATAGGTACACTAGAAACAAAAAAAACTCTTATTTAAAACGCAACTTTTCAAAGATTATGACACTGTGTTACCATCTGCGTTTCACACACATTCACATTAGTCCCAACTAGCGAAATCTGGTGATTGTAAGATTATTATTAGCCCTAATTTCTGCATAAAACGTTTTTAAGGCACAACTATTTACGTTTCTGTAACCAGTTGTTCCCGTGGATGTCGTAAGAGGCGACAGAGGGAAATAAAACAAGAGATCCTAATAACTCGATGAACTACTTCTTCACTCAATACTTTTTTTGTAGAAGTACCACGTAAACTGTCAATGCTAAGGCGACGTTTTGGTTTTTTTATAGTCTAGTCTTGGCGCCACCTTTACCGATTCAAAAGATGTGTGTTCCATGGAACGTTCACTCTCACACTCTCACGCAGGCACATGTGTAGAGAAACCTCTTCTTAGAAACAGTCTCTTAGATTGCCCCTGTGACAGTCGGATCTTCTTACGGGTAGGATCGCGATTCACATGCAATTGCGACCTGATGTCATGGGTTCGCCCGTCCCGGTTTCAGAGTTAGGGGGAATAATAACGATTTGTTTTCTCATATGATGATCAAGGAAGAGATTTAGAGCGCTCTCCATCACTGTCCCGATATTGTCAGCGATTGCATTGTAGTAAATTTACTTCTGCTTGCCTTACTTTGAATGCCTTGGTTTCAATAGAATACAAAAATATGAATAAAGCAGCAAGCCACTATTTAAAATTATTTATATATTATTATGATACATGTCAAATGTCGTCTTTAATCATTAATTTAGTTACCTACATTATACAAATTATACATTTTTATTAAATTGTGTATATTATAGTAATTAAACATCAAATAAAGAATGCTGGAATTTATTAACTAGTTTATCGTGAAATAGGTTTTCTGAATGGCAGCTGATGGTACGTGTTATTAAATTAAGCTTAGTTTTATGTACCGCGACCTAGATCATAACAATTATAATATATAAATAGCTATATGGAGTGACCTAGGTGTAGCTAGCAGGGACAGTCGATGCCCCAGTGGCCTAGTTCATTGAAGAGTTTACTGCGCATGTACTTGTCGGGAACTGAATGGTTCCTTTGAATTTACTGACTGAATGTTCACCTGGGCAACTGGCGGTTTTAGCAGGGACAAAAGTTTAAGATGTTTTGAGGTGCTAAATCATAGATTTAATGAGTTCTTTCGAAGTAAGTATAGGTATTGATTTTAACAAATAGTTGGGGACATAAATAAAAATTATGTAAGCCATTCTAACGGGAACATTTAATAATATAAAAATATATTATGATTTTGCCAGTATTTTAAATATAAAAAGAAACAATGCACGCAATTTGGAAAATATTTTTCTATAATATATTTAAATGTTGTCAGTAAAATAAGTAATAATAGTTACGTATTTTTTTTTTAGGAATAAAAATGACTAATTTAATTGAAAACAGGGAGTGTATACTAGCAACACAATATTGTTGTCTTGAAGAAAAATGGCCGATTCACGTAATGTCAAAACCTTCGCAGCTTTTATAGCCAAAAAACGAGTAATTTATCTTTAAAACGACACGAGAAACCATATTTAAGTGGCAGACAGTGAAGTGTTGAAGTTATTGTGTTTATATAGATATTATTATTATTTCCAATAATTCGTATAAAGTGGTGTATTGTTGGACTGTATTGAACTGTTGATTTCCATGCACGGTACGTATTTTTTTACTATTTCCTGCTTAAATATGCTTAAATTTTGTATTTATGTAGTAAATAGTTAATCATATACATAATTTCTTATACTGATTTGAGTTAAAATATTTCTCAATTATTATTTAAAGCACAATATGTTTTTTAAATATTTATTTTAATTTAAAGGTCTATGTTCATCAGTTTCTGGTTAAGTACCTGTAAAGACGAAATTACATACAAAAAGGAACTGTTTGTGAAATCAGGCTTCCTTTAACATTTGATATAATATGATCGTCTTAAACTCATATTATGTTTCTTTTGATGCAATTTAATATCTCCTTACACATTGTTAGATTTGACCTTACCTTGTAGTATTTTTAAGGTACGTTTCTTTGATAATGGTTTATAGTTTAAAGTTTATGATAATTTACTAATAAACAACTTAGTGTGTTGGTTAAATATTAGGATATTTTATATTTATTGGTAAAGATTTATAAATATAATATCATGGGGTTGTTGTAAGTTTATCATAGCCTAATTCTTTAGCATTCTAAGTTCTAAGTAAGAAAATGTAGATTATTTTGATGCAGCTGTGCATAAAGCCCTGGTATTTTTGCATGTGAAAATATATTTAATAATGGGACATTTTAAATTGTCTTGTTTAACAAAGCAAATTTCCTAAACACCAGTAGTTGAATAATTGAATAATGTGCTTAATATCTAAGAAGAATTACAGGAAGGCTGACTATATTTAAACATGTGCTCGGTGTGTTTAGGCAGCAAATATAGCCTGCACTTTCAGCTAATGTCAGTTTAAATAATAAACTTAAGATTAGCTAGCTCAACTTACGTTTAGTTTTAGTTTTAATCTTATGCTTAAATTATACTTAGGCCCATAGTATCAACCTTTGCTTATTCGACTGTTTAACTAAACGGTGTCTGAATTTTATCTACTGATTAAACTTATGTTGATAATAATCAACGACAAAACTTGGCCCAATTACAGTCCCTGGCACAAAAAAAATATGTATTTATAAACTCTTGAAAAAAATTGAAATTAATGCAATAAAATGTTAATATTTTGTTGAGCCACCTTTAGCCGCTGTAAGAGCTTCAATTCTGCGCAGCATGCTATCAATGCAAGACTGTACTGTCTCCTGCATTTGAGGATGATGATTCCACACATGAATGATCTGTTCTAAGAGTTGGGTTTTGTTTGTTATCACATCATTAACCATTTCTCGTGATTCATATTGGGGCTATTACCTGGCCAATCCAACAGAGGGATATTTTGCTCTTCCAAAAAAGCTTTAACTGTGTGGCAGGGAGCTCCATCTTGCATAAAAATTAATGGTTCCCCATTTGGAAACCATTCTCTGAGCTGCAGGTTCAACCAATTTTGTAAGACTTCTTTGTATTGATCTTGCCTCATTATACCTTTTACCACATACAGATGTCCAGTACGCTTGCCTCTGATGACTGACCAGATCATCACTTTTGTAGGGTGCTTAACAGAACAACACAGGTAGGATAAAACTTTTCTCCATGACGACGACGCACATACAGAGCTTTATTCTACATAAGTTCAAATGTGCTTTCGTTGCTGAATCAGACCTGTCAAAAATACAAAAACTTAATAAACATCCTTAACATTTGTCTTTCATTATTTCATAGAAAATGATATTAAATGTATCATTTGGGTTGAAATTATACCAACTTACCAATCTCCAGAAGTCCACATCTTTACCACGCCACTGTTTGGCCCACTTCAGACGCATTGCTTTCATTGCAGCTGTTAACTTGGGCTTCCTGGTGGGGCGGCAGGTCTTAAAATCTAAATCTTTTAATTTTTTTCGAACAGTGTGCTCAAAAGCATTTACATTAGCATCTTAGAGTTGCGATTTTATCAGTTTTGTGGTTGCAAATCTGTTTTCCAGGCAAATTTTCTTTAAACATCTTTCTGTAAAAATAGCCTTTCTGATGCATCTTTTCTTTCGTTTCGGTCTCAATTCGTCCCCTGACTTAATTTTCTTCTTTCTGCGTCTTATGTTAGCTTCAGCGTCTTATGTTACCTTCAATCTTCGTGATATTTCGTGGTTTGAAAATATTTTAGCATTCACGAGAGCCTTTACTTCAGCTTTTTTATGTGGTGAAAGATCACCTTTTTTTCCCATGATTAAAATGTGCCAATTGATTATTTAAACACTGCACACAAAATAAACAAATAACGAATGAAAGAAACACAGAAACACGCACGCACTGACACATGCATATACGCGACTGAAACCGATTTGTACTTGTTTACGTTCATATGTTAGTTGGTTAACATTGTAATGCAATATGTTAAAAATAAGTACAAATAGGAAGTATATATTAAATAAAAAAATATAAAATCTCTTGAATAAAAACCCATTACATGTATGTTTGAATATAAAAGTAGTGCATATAAACTCGTGCAAAACATGTAATTATTAAAAAAATAATCAGTAAGCTGAAGTGGAAATGGGCCAAATGGGCCGGCCATATAGCTTGAAGAACCAATAGTTCACACATGCTGACATTTAATACACAAAATCCAACCTCATTTACATATAAAAATTTTCAAACTTCGTGATTGTAAAGTTATATAATATGCAAGAAAATTAATAAAAAAATACACTTCACAAATAAAATCACTTAAGAATTGTAAATGTCATTTACTATATATATCTAAAGATTATTTTGTGACACCAAGTTTGGTTCACTATTATAGAAAATTTAGTAGTTTTCTAATCTTTGTATATCTTATTGTTTATACTAAAAAAAAATGCATAAACATTGGAATACTTAAGAAGCTGATAATTGTGTCTGCAGAATTAGTTAAATGATGAGAAATCTTTTAAAGTGGGCAAAATTTCATAAGTATTGATTACATTCATGAAGCCACCAAAATTGTGTTAAAATTCTCAGAAAAGACATAAATTGCAAGATGATATGTAATTATTTAAATTAATTCAATCTCTAAGAGCTGAAGTGCCGTTTAGTGCTGATGTAAGAATATCCACTACCCCATATCGTCCTGTGGGTGTCATAAGAGGCAACAGAGGGAAATTGAACAGGTGGGCAGCAACATCTTCCTGATAACAACTCATAATAATAAAAAAAACTGCAGTTGACACCCTGCTCGCTAGACATGTCAACTATGGCAAAATGCCCGGCAAAATATGAGACAATCTATGGGGGAGGCCTATGTTTAGTAGTGGACTGTTATAGACTGTAATGGATGGATAAAATTTCTAAGAAAATAATTTAATGTGGTAAAAAATATCATTCTAGTTATCAAATATCAGTATAGTTGCTCTTTCTGTTTCTATAATTAGTGCTCATGTTGATTATATAGGATAAATATAAACATCTATACTTAAGAATTTTTGTAGAGAGCCTAATATTGTTTCCTTTAATTCAGGCTTAGTTAATTTGACTTCTTATATATAAGGTCTTCTCCAAGATATTACTAGATCGAATAAGCATCACATTGGACGAAAACCAACCAATGGATCAGGCTGGCTTTAGGAAAAACTTTGTTACGATAAACCATATACACACAGCCAAACATCATAGAAAAGCACAGTGAATATAACAAACTAGTGTACATGGCCTTCATTGATTATACCAAAGCTTTTGATAGCATTAAACATGAAGCGATATAGGAAAGCTTAGAAAAACGGAGTATCCAGGGCTTATATAAACATCATAAAAAAATATATGCTAACTGTAAAGCAAGAATACAAATGGAAACACTCAGAGAAGCATTAAAAATTGAAACAGGTGTCAGGCAGGGTGACCCACTGTCTCCAAAGCTATTCACAAATAAAACTTATCTCCGCCGTGCTTGAAAACATATTCCGAAAACTAGAATGGAACGAATGTGGACCAAATATAGATGGAAGAAGACTACATCATCTCTGATTTGTAGACGACATTGTCCTATTTGAAGAGAACCCTTCATAAACTTGAAGAAATGATACAAGACCTAAACAAAGAAAGTGACAAGGTCGTGCTGGCAATGAACACAAGCAAAACAAAGTTACTATCAAATTCAATCCCATATGAAATAAAAATCAATAACCAACCTCTAGTATGTAGGGGAGTACATATATCTGGGACAAATAATCTCACAAATGGATCTAACTACCAAAGAAATCAAAAGTAGAATAGCCAATGGATGGAAAAGATATTGGTCACTGAAGGAGATAATAAATCTGCCGATTTTAGTAAAAAAATTAAGAGCAAGGTCTTTAACACCTGTATTCTCCCATGCCTTACTTATGGCAGCGAAACTTGAGCACTTTCTAAGCAGCATTCTGAGAATCAGCAAAATAGATAAGCAAAGAAACACATATATAAGAGCAACAACAGGTGTCACAGATATTTTTATACGTGGTAGAGCCATGCTGTAGCTATATTAGTAGTAGTACGAATGGGTCGGCTCGACCGGGGAAGGACCACGCTCTCACAGAATACCAGCGTAAAATAGCAGCTTAACACTGCTGTGTTTCGTATGGTGAGTGTAGAGAACCGGAGACCCTTTTTACTGGAAGAGGCATTCCATCTTAATCCTCACGGGTGACAACGCATCTGCATTTTGATTCTTTATTGAAGATAGATGTAGATGTCTATGGGTCACAGCAACCACTTACCATCAGGTGGACTGTGAGCTCGTTTGTCACCCTATCCTATAAAAAAAAACAGATATTCTCACTAAGATAGACCAAATGAAGTGGAGATGGACGTGGCATATGCTACGGAGCCCCCAGGATAAATGGAGCTAAATATTGACAGAATGGTAGCCCAGAAACGGGAAACGAAATAGAGGTCGACAATGCAAAAGGTGGGAGGACGAATTAAAATTAACAGTGGGTTATAACTGGAGAAGAGTCGCAAAAGATAGAGAACAATTTATTGGAGGAGGCTTTTGCCAAGAGGCACACCGAACTCCGAGATATATTATAATAAAAGTAAATAAGATAGGAGTTTCGGTATATAAAGGCTATATTATTATTATATTATAATTTGATTCCTTAACATTTTAGATGACTATGGGCATCAAATGTAGCATCCACTTGCCATCAGGTGGACTGTGTGCTCGTTTATCACCCCCATTCTATAAAAGAAGTAGCATGATGAGTTGATTTGAGGATAATGATATGTAGAGAAGGAAGAGGATGAAAAAGAGGTGTGGGTGAGGAAGATAGAACCTCAAAAGAAGACTGATTCTAAGTTTAAGGTTCAAGTAAAAGAAAGATTGCTTGTAGGTTCTTTAATTTTAGAAAAAAAAAATTAATGGCCAAATTAACGGGAGGTAAAATTTTATGAAAATTTACTTTCATCATTATAATCATCACTACAGCCCATTACAAGTCCACTATTTATACATAGGCCTCCCTAGAAATGCTACGAAGCACGTCCGGAGTCATCTGCATACATCAACCTCCTGCACTTACTAGGTCTCTCCATCTTTTGGGGCCTATCACATACTCTTCGCTTACTAGAATGAGGTTACTCATACCTTCCCCATTGACTTTTCTGCCCAATCAGTTGCTGGTTCTTTGAGCATTATGTTGCTACTTCAACATAAATAAAATTAACTTTACGGATTTCTTTATTAATTTTGAACTATGGACACTGGATAAAGGAGCTCAAAGATACTGTTGGACAGCTCCGAAATGTTCAAAATATTTGGGGTTCATTTTCTAAGACGAAAAACTTCTTGAAGACCAATGGCTTAATGTTTTGGCAACTTCAAGTTAACTACCCCGTCGATAGTTGCGGTTGGAATTTCTTCACCGTTACTGTTAGGAACTGATGAAGCTAGTATCTCAAATAAGCTAATATCTCAATAATAATATACTTATTTATAAGATCGATTGTAAAATAAACAGTGGTAGAGCCACGCGGCAGCTTTTGCTGTCGCATGGATGGGCCGGCTCAAACCGGGGGTACCACGACCTCACAGAATGCCAGCGTGAAGTAGAGGTTTACTTCTGCATTTCGCCTGGTGAGTGCAGGTGGCCGGAGGCCCAATCCCCCAATCAACATGGTAGTGGAATTAAACAGAAGACTACCCCAGGAGGGTACCAGCATCCCTGGAGAATCCCTCGCTGAGCATCCACGCCCATGCTACCCTACTTTTTTTGAGCGTGGGTGCTCAGGCTGCCCCGCGTATTCTGGGGGGGGCGAAATTCCGCTCAAGACGAAACCTGCTCGGAGCAAGCGGAGCAAAAAGACAAAGGCAACCCCTGCTACGCTTTCCGTGGATTTCTGCAATATCAGGGGACTTCATTCAAACCTTAACGCCATCCACTACCATCTGGAGACGGCAAAGCCGGCCTTGCTCTTTCTAACCGACACACAGGTGTCCTCTCCGGCTGATACTTCGTATCTCTCCTGCCCGGGGTACAAATTGGAACACTCCTTTGTGCCCCGGGCTGGAGTTTGCGTGTACGTCAGAGAGGACATCTGTTATCGACGCTTCGGCAGTCTTGAAGGTACGGACCTGTCCATCCTATGGCTGCGCGTAGACAGCGACGACCATCCTCGCGTCTACGGGTGCCTCTATAGGTCCCATAGCGGTAATGCCGACACAGACCGACTCATCGACCACGTCCAAATGGCTGCAGACTCCGTGCTACAACAGGTCCCTTCCGCAGAGATCGTGATGCTCGGTGATTTTAACGCCCACCACGCTGAATGGCTTGGTTCCCGTTTAACCGATCATGCGGGTAGATCTGTTTATGACTTTGCCTTGGCATATGGTCTGACACAACTGGTTACTTCGCCTACGCGGATCCCAGATGTGGAAGACCATGTACCTTCCCTGTTGGACCTTCTGCTGACCTCTCATCCGGACGGATATCAGGTCTCCGTCGATGCCCCTCTTGGCTCTTCGGACCATTGTCTGATCCGGAGCAGGGTGCCACTCACGCTCCCATCGCAGTTGCGATCTGCAGCTCGCCGCCGTGTTTGGCATTATAGGTCAGCCGATTGGGATGGGATGCGGTCTTTTTTTGCATCCTATCCTTGGGGGCGGGTTTGCTTCTCGCCGAATGATCCCAACGTTGTTGCTGATTCTGTCACTGATGTGGTACTTCAGGGAATGGAATTATTTATTCCATCATCTGTGGTGCCTATCGGAGGCAGAACTCAGCCATGGTTTGGTCGCTCCTGTAAAGTTGCATCACGCTATAAGCAGGAGTGTTACCGGGCCTGGGCTGACGCATCAACGTCCGGGATGTAAACACTAGCGCTCTTAAAGAAGTATAATTCCGCCTCCAGGTCCTTCAAAGTGTCATTGCCAAGGCAAAGTCAGAGCACATCGGCAGAATTGGCGAGAAACTAGTTCGCCTCCCTACGGGAACACGTGCATTCTGGTCTCTCGCCAAGGCTGTCCAAGGGAACTTCTGTCAGCCATCTCTGCCATCTCTGCACAGGGTGGACGACTCACTGGCCCATGACGCAAAGGAGAAAGCCGATCTGCTAGGCTCTCTTTTTGCTTCCAACTCGACTCTTGATGACGGGGGGAACATACCGCCTACCATCCCGCGGTGTGAGTGCTCCATGCGGGAAGTGCTGTTTACACAGCGCTCGGTGCGTAAAGCACTTCTCTCCCTGGACGTCAACAAGTCGAGTGGGCCTGATGGAGTCCCACCTATTGTGCTGAAGACGTGTGCTCCGGAGTTGATTAATGCTCGATTAGTGACCGCCAGTACGGTTTCCGTCGAGGTCGCTCAGCTGGTGATCTTCTAGGTTACCTAACTCATAGATGGGCGGAGGCAGTGGAGTCCAAGGGAGAGGCGTTGGCTGTTGGTTTGGACGTGCGAAGGCCTTCGATCGGGTTTGGCACAAAGCGCTTCTTTCGAAGCTCCCTTCCTATGGGCTTCCCGAGAAATTGTGCAATTGGATCACTAGTTTTCTTGCAGATCGGAGCATCAAGGTCGTGGTAGACGGTGCATGCTCCGATTACAAGCCCTTTAACGCTGGTGTTCCACAAGGCTGCGTGCTATCACCAACGCTGTTTCTTCTGCATATCAATGATATGTTGCAAACTGGTAACATTCATTGCTATGCAGACGACAGCACTGGTGATGCTTTATACACCGGCCGTGCCAATATTTCTCGGGAAAACGTCACTGAGTACCGGAACAAACTTGTGTCTGAAGTCGAGACTTTGTTGAACAAAGTCTCAGAATGGGGGCGACTAAATCTAGTCCAGTTCAATCCCCAGAAGACACAAGTTTGCGCGTTTACCGCTAAAAAGAACCCCTTTGTCGTATCTCCTCAGTTTCAAGGCACTCCTCTTGTTGCCTCAGCCAGTATCGGAATCCTCGGTGTCGACATATCGAGTGATGTGCAGTTTCGTGGTCACTTGGAAGAGGCCAAATTGGCCTCTAAAAGCTTGGCGTGCTCAGCAGAGCAGGACAGTATTTCATGCCGGCACACCGCTTGCAACTTTACAAGGCGCAAGTTCGGCCCCATGGAATACTGTTCCCATCTCTGGGCAGGGGCTCCCAGTGCCAGCTCCTTCCACTTGACCGCATCCAGCGCAGAGCAGCTCGAATAGTCGACGACCGAGTTCTTTCCGATCGGCTTGACTCACTGGCACTGCGAAGAGATGTTGCATCTCTTTGCGTATTTTATCGCATGTACCACGGAGAGTGCTCTGAGGAATTGTTCGGACTAATTCCAGCCGCTCAATTTCACCATCGCACATCGCGACAGAACTCGAGATACCATCCATACCATCTGGATGATTGGCGGTCCACCACTGTGCGATTTAGAAGAAGTTTTCTTCTTCGCACAACTTCCTTGTGGAATCGATTACCACCAGCGATTTTTCCGGACCGATACGACTTAGGGACCTTCAAGAAAAGAGCCTACTCCTTCTTAAAAGGCCGGCAACGCATCTGCAATTCCCCTGGTGTTGCAGTTGTTCATGGGCGGCGGTAATCACTTACCATCAGGTGAGCCGCATGCTCGTTTGCCCCCTCTCCTATAAAAAAAATAATAAAAAAAAATGTGCTTGTTGAATAGCACATTTGTCTCTAATAAGAAAAATAATACTAGTAGTGTTCTTGACATTACTAATACTTTCGTTAACCAAATGCTTGTGTTAGGATCACAACGATACTAAAATGACAAATATGAACCCATGGCCTTTTTAAGTTTGCAGTCCATACCCTAACTATTAAGCTACTGTTGCCTAACTAAAACTGAGAAAGTGGAAGAGTAAGAAGAATTTTTAATCCCTATTTGTGAAGATTTTGAAGTGTATGTAGAATCCCAACAAAAAAGGGCCGTGGGTTTAAATCTTGCAAGGAACAAGTATTTGTATGGCCTACAAATAATTGTTCCAGGTCTGGATGTTATCATTCATCATCATCATTACAGCCCTTCACAAGTCCACTGCTGAACATAGGCCTCCCCCAAGGAATGCCACAAAGCACGGTCCTGAGCCACCTGCATCCATCGACTTCCTGCATGTCTTACCAGGTCGTCACTCCATCTAGTGGGGGACGCCCTACACTTTGTCCGCCGGTACGAGGCCGCCACTCGAGAACCTTATTTCCCCATCGGTTGTTCTTCGAGCTACATGGCCGGCCCATTGCCATTCAGCTTACTAATCCGTTGGGCTATGTCGGTCACTCTGGTTCTACTGCGGATATCCTCATTTCTAAGTCTATCACGCAGAGAAACTCCGAGCATAGACCTCTCCATAGCTCGCTGAGTGACCTTGAGCTTCCTCATCCGGCCAGCAGTGAAGAACCACGTCTCAGTTCCATAGGTCATCACTGGCAACACGCATTGGTTGTATAGTTTCGTTTTCAAGTTTTGAGGTATACCTGACGAGAAGATGTGCCGTAATTTCCCGAACGCTGCCCAGCCGAGTTGAATCCGTCGATT
Organism: Parnassius orleans; assembly: GCA_029286625.1. Lineage (NCBI taxonomy): Eukaryota > Metazoa > Arthropoda > Insecta > Lepidoptera > Papilionidae > Parnassius > Parnassius orleans. The sequence goes on from JAGSMP010003322.1 coordinate 20,577, forward strand.
GACCTCTCGGTCGAAGTTGGACTTACCTAATCGGACTATTTGTCCCAGGTAAACATACTCGTCAACAATTTGGAGCTTAGTGCTCCCAACAAATACAGGCATAGGTATGACATGGACGTTATACATGATCTTGGTTTTGTCCATGTTCATCTTAAGACCTATCCGTTGGGAGGCACTATTGAGGTCATTGAGCATAGTGCTTAGGTCCTCCAGCGATTCTGCCATAAGTACTATATCGTCGGCAAATCGAAGGTGAGTGATGTACTCGCCATTGATGTTGATACCGTATCCTTTCCAGTCCAAAAGCTTGAAAACGTCTTCCAATGCAGCGGTGAAGAGTTTCGGGGATATAACGTCACCCTGTCTTACACCTCTTTGCAGTTGGATTGGTTTCGTACTCTGGTTCTGTACTCGGATAGCCATCGTAGCCCTACTGAACAAACACTTCAGCACTTCGATATACTGACAGTCCACTTGGCACCGCTGAAGGGACTGCAGCACCGCCCAAATTTCGACGGAATCAAAGGCTTTCTCATAGTCCACATACGCCAGACATGTGGCAAATTGTACTCCTCGGACTTCTGTACAATTTGCCGAAGAGTATGTAGGTGGTCTATGGTGCTAAAGCCTTTTCGGAAACCGGCTTGTTCGGGAGGCTGGAAGTCGTCGAGTCTGCATGCGAGACGATTCGTAATGACTCTCGAAAACAGCACGTAGACGCTGCTCAGAAGGGAAATCGGTCTGTAGTTCTTCAAGAGAGCGTTGTCGCCTTTCTTGAAGAACAAAACCACCGCACTTCTGCTCCACGCCTCCGATGTAGTGCCACCATGGAGGACGGAATTAAAGAGCCTCTGAAGGACTTCAAGTACCGGTTTTCCACCCGCTTTCAGAAGCTCCCCTGTAATTCCATCCTCGCCTGGGGCCTTGCCGTTTTTAAGGTGCTGGAGAGCCATTCTAATCTCGCTCAGACTGACTTCCGGAATATCATCGGAATAGTGTCGGATAAGACTTGCTCTTGGATCGTTACTCACACTTGCGTGTGGCTCCAACGATGATGTGTACAGCTGCCCATAGAACCTCTCAATCTCACTCAAAATCTCAGCTGTCCCGGAAATGACGCTGCCACTCTCGGTCTTCAGCTTCGACAGTTGGCTCTTTCTGGCAGACAGATCTCTGGCAAAGACTTTGGAGCCCTGGTTCCGCTCGATCGCTTCTTCAATACGAGCAGTATTAAAGTTGCGTAAGTCCTGCCGCATGCATTTGGAGATCTGTCTGTTCAGTTGCCTGTATGCTGTCAAATCTACTGAAGACTGCAGCTTCATTTTCCGTCTAACAGCCATGAGATTAAGAGTATGGTCGGAGAGTTTTTGTGTTCTTCTGCGGCAGGTCTTGCAAAACTTAGCTCCGACCGCATGGACAGTTTCCACGAGCTTGTCATTTATATCGACCACTGCATTGCAATCCTCTAGGCACTGAAAACGGTTTTGTAGCTCGAGCTGAAAGGTTTCTTCATTTTGGATTAGAGCACGAGGGGGACGGAGCGTTGACTTCATTAGACGTGACCTCTCCAACTTAACGTTTAGGTTCAGTGTGCCTCTCACTATTCGGTGATCGCTGCCAGTTTTCACCCTCGCGATCACTGAGACATCACTGAACAGTTGTCGTCTGGTCGTCATAATGAAGTCAATCTCATTTTTTGTCGAACCGTCGGGGCTCGACCAGGTCCACTTTCTGTGGGGCCGCTTTTGGAAGAAAGGGTTCATCATAAAGAGTCCCTCTTTCTCCATAAAGTCGGCCAGCTGCTGGCCCCTTGGGTTCCGTTGCCCTATTCCGAATTTCCCTACTTTCAGCTCACCGTTCTCTCTTGTGCTTAGTTTTGCGTTGAAGTCTCCCATTAATACCGTATAGTGGGTTTTGGAGGAATGCATGGCTTTAGATATATCCTCATACATTTCCTCCACCTCCGTGTAGTGGCGGGTAAGAATACCCACTACCCCATATCTTCCCATGGGTGTCGTAAGAGGCGACAGAGGGAAACTGAGGCAGAAGATGGCAGCAGCATCTTTCTGATAACAGCAAAACAACAATAAAAATATTGCGGTTGCCAACCCGCTCGCCAAGCGTGGCAACTATGGCAATATACCCCCCATGATAGTTGCAAAGAGACGGCCCCCAGTCCCCGGCGGCCCCGCTATTCCTGGCTACGGTGGCGACCATGGTAACGGCGGGGCAGGGGGTGCTAAGAATCTCCGGTGGAGGTTCGGTTGCCACCTTAGACGACTCGACCTGGCAACATATAACGCACGCACCCTGAGGAGTGACGACAAGATCCTGGAGCTGGAAGAAGAGATAGACAAGTTGCGCTGGAATATTATAGGATCCGTATCTGAGGTCCGTAGAGAGGGGGAGGACATGGTAATCCTCGTATCCGGCAACTTGTTCTATCACTGGGAGGGCGATCATCTGTCCCTAGGAGGTGTCGGATTTATCGTCCACAAGTCTCTCGTTAACAACGTTGTAAAGATTGCGAGTGTGTCGACGAGGGTTGCGTACCTTTTACTCAGAATCACCAAACGGTATTCGCTGAAGGTCATACAGGTTTACGCACCAACCTCGGCACATCTCGACGGGGAGGTGGAGGAAATGTATGAGGATATATCTGGATGTTAGTCCTTGTGAATTTTATGTATAATAAATTTATATATGTATAGAAAAATTTTAGGATTTAGATGAGGAAGCAAATATAATAGAATATAATAGTTTTTGTTCAATATAGACTACATATAAAGCTTAAAAACTTGTAAGTCATTTGTTACTTTTACCACTGGGCCAGCGGGACTTTGGAATCCCCATAAATTCCACCTGAAACACTTGCACCTATGTAAATGTGAGGTGCGGCGCGGCGAGGGCAGGTAGGGTACGTGGGGCATTATGTTACGGGTCTGGATATTTGTCCTTGTGAAATTTATATATGTAAACTACCCCCCCACGATACAAGAGAAAATCCTAGTATAACGTAACATTTATAAGGACGAGGAAGCGAATCCCCATCAACTCCACCTGTAACACTTGCACCTGTGTAGATGTGAGGTGCGGCGCGGCGGGGGCTGGCGGGGCAGGTGGGGCACGTGGGGCATGTTGGGCGCCGCGGCGGGCTGGTGGTGCGGCGCGCTGGCGGCCGCGCTGCTGCTGCTGCTCGCGCTGCGCTGCCGCCGCCCGCGACACAAAGCAACGCAAGACGCCTCGTGGGCCCCTCGCGCCACCTTTATTCATCAGGTGGGTGACATATCGGCTTTAAAGCTATCTAGGTATCTTATAACGAAAAGTAAGAGAGTCAGTATAACTCTTTAGAGGTGATAACGCATCTGCATTTTGACTTTTAATCGAGAATATATGTAGATGTTTATTGGCCATAGCATCCACTTAACATCAGGTAGGCTGTGTGCTCGTTTGTCATCCTTATTCTATAAAAAAAAACGCACCCAGGCTGTGATTCATTCATTTTTAACCGACTGAGTTGATAAGCCATGCTGGAAGTAGCCACTTTCTATTAGGACTGTTAGCGCGTTTGTTACTTTAATATTATAAAAAACAAATCAACAGTAATAAATGAAAAAAAAAATACATTAGTCGTAAAATGCTACTATGGGAAATGTCAGAAAGATATTATCACTTCCGACAGGTGGCTATAAAAACATCTAAGTTACGCCAGGTGCAGGTGTTAAATACCGAGACCGGCGACTGGGAGCAACGTCAAAGTTACAAGACGTCTAGTACTGCGATTGCCTATCCGCCTTCCATGGTATTGAAGGTGAAGAATTCATTTTTTGTGTTCCGGTCTGCAGGGTATAGAGAGCCAGTACAATTACAGGCTGTGAGGCATTCCGAAGATGGATCCTGGATGGATGGCTCCCTCAGAAGTGATAACGCATCTGTAGCTTTCTTTGTTTGAAGTTGGCTGCAGATGTCCATTGACGAATGCAGTATCGGACTTCGTAGTCGATTGAAAGTTGCCGAAAGTACTCAGACTTCACATCTTGTATAAATATCGGATAGGTAGTTATATCGCCATCTATTAAAAGACAAGAAGTCTTACGAACATATTCTTTAATTTTATTCTTGTGCTAATAATTAGTTTTTTATACGCTTTACATAAAGTCTTATTTTATAAATACCATTGATTTTTGCCCTTTATCATGAATTTAAATATTTTTATCTTTAGGTGCACATTGTAAGCGGCAGCAAGGCTTACGTATCTCACGTCACTGTGCCGGAGCCACGTTGCACACACACGAAACTAGCCGGCGCTCCCTCCGACCGGGCAGCACCTACGCCCTCCAACGATCTCACTCCTACATCACACCCTGATCCTCCTCAAATCATTATTGTTCAGAACTTCACACAAAACACTATCGCGCAAGAAGCATCCACCTCCGAGTCTCGACCTCCTCTCCCTCCTGTGCCTCGACTTCCACCCCCAGAACATTGGTTGCACAAACGACCCTTTGACTACAAGTATCCCTGCATCCCTCGACCTTTAGCCCAATTAGTCAATACTGATCTTGGCGCAGACTTATCTAGAGAATCCGAGCAAAAAGTATAGCGCTACAAGATCACCCTCTTTAGAAAAAGACGACAAATCACCTTTGTTAGCACCGAGTCGGATGCTGAAGTATTTGGTTTTGACGATTCATCAGTAACTAAAATGGGTGATTCAGGAGAAGCGTCGACAGATATGTCACCGGGTAACCTGAAAAGATATCGATCCGTCAGTACTAGGTTGAATATATGCAGTGTGAATGAAAATCCTCACGGCGATGGAATAGAAAGAGTTGAAATGCAGAATTCACCTCGGGTTCTTGAATGTAATTCAGCTAAAGATAAATCCTCAGGTTCTAAGTTTGACTTTTCTCCGAAGTTAGTAGCTGAGAGCCTGAGTTCTCCTCGATTTTACACACCGCCTGAAATGGTCTCACCGGCATTTTTCGCGGAACCATCTCCAAAGTCAGTTTACTATGACAGTGTTAGATCACCAAAATTCTTTCCTGAAACTCCTCGTGACGCTGAGGTGCCGCAGTCGCCGAGAGCGCTAAGTGATCATTTAAATAGAACTAATGGTTTATGTGAAAAACCCAGCTCTCCTAAAGTTTTAAGTGCTCGACCTAGTCCTAAAATTCATAGTTATAATAAAGAGAATTACTTCACTTTTGAACAAGTAGCTTTAGAAGAAGGGGCAGTGAGATCACCACCGCGTCCCAAAAGATACGGTGGGAGGTATTCCATTGAAAGGGAACGATTTACACCCCCAGCAGATAAGGAAGTTAAAAAGTATAGACGACATAATAGTTGCGATAATAATTTAAAAAATAACGAAAGCTTAACGAAGTATGATGACAACAAGGAATCCGACTCTAAAGTACAAATAATAGAAAAAGACGTAGTTGACTGTTGTGCTAAAATCGACTCAATAGAAATTGAGAATAAAAGGGAAATCGAGAAAAAGAACGAATTGATGCCGCGTGAATCGAGCTCAGCCCACGCGAGACGACAACGTCTAAAATCGATATCTTTAGATTCTGACAACGCTAAAATTATTGAACAAAATTTAGGTTTACCAATAGCAAAGCAAATGAAAGATCAAATGAACGAAGCATATAAGAATCAGGAAACCAGTACGTCGTGCGAAAACATGGAAAGGCATGCAAAAATGACTGCCAGTGAAAGACCGGCTTTTAAGTTTGATGAAGATCAAAAAAATAAAAATGTTGAAACAGAAGAGCCCAAATCTCCTGACCTCCTTCAAAAGAAAGGATTACGCCAAAGTTCTGATACTCAATCATTTCTAGACATGCCCAGGTTTTCACCGAAAGAATTTGAAATTACTGTAACGTCAGAAGAAGGATCAACTGTACCCGCTGAAACAAAAACGAAACGAAAAGGCAAGAATCTGCGAAATCTTACAATAGATTTATCTAAACGTGATAGTGAGTTAGAAAAGGAATTGTTAGAATTTGAAAAATTGTACACCGACGCAGAAGAAAAAAAAGTAAAAACACCTACGTTGAAGGTTAAAGCTACATCTTTAGATTCGTCCGAGACTGTTAATCTTTCTTTACCCCAAAAAAAGGCTCTGGAGGTACCACAAAATTCCATATCGGTACCAAATACTCCAAAGAGACAGTTAAAACGAATACTTGCTCAAAGAAGTATCAAACACGACGTATCAGGAGCGAAAATGGGCTACAACTCTTTACAGAGTAATGCAGAGCAAAGGCGGCTTTATATGAAAGGTCAAGATAGTGGTATTTTCCTAAGGGACAACCATGCTAGTCTTATGTTATATCAGGCAGGGCCTTCACGTATAGGCTCCCGTACTATGCGTTCATTTGAGGAAAATATTACGGATTTTACTGAAATTACCCCTGAGATTAACATTTCAGGAGTTGATAGTAGGCCTGGTTTGCCCGTCGAACCTGGGCAAACTCTTGGTTCCAACTTACTTAACTATAAACAAAATTTGAGTGTGTCTAGCACCAATTTAAAGACGTTACCAGAAGGTGTGCCTTCAGACGATTTCGAACCGAGTGCTGAGGATGAGAAAATAATCAAGAAACTTCATAGGAGAAATTCTAATCAAAGCCTAATGTTGAGCACACATAGCTTGCAAAGTTCTAATTGTTCAATAAGCAGCGCGGGAGCATCTTGCCATAATTTGGCAACAGTAAGAACGAGTATTTCGAATTTTAGCTTAAATTCTGATAATAGGCAAAAGAAGTTGTCAATAGACAGAAGAGATTCTAATGCGTCTCTCATAAATACTGAACATTTAACACCGACAACACGCGTTATATGTTCCTCTAACACCAACCTTTCAGGGGAGGGGTCGAAAAATTGTCTTTTGCAAAGACGCGGTTCAAACAATAGCTTAACATTGAACATTCTTACTGCAAATAACCTCAGTAGGCACTCTAGTAATAGTTCACTTAATAAGGAAGCCAAGGTCAGTCAAAAAAAAGGATTGTTAGAACGCAGAAGTTCAAACACATCCTTAACCCTCAATATAAATACTTCTAATCCTCAGCTAGCAAGTAATCAAGGGCTAAGTGTTTCAAATTATAATCTTAATGGATCTACATGCAACCTAAGTATGTATAATAGTAACCAAAGCATTGACAATCCTACGATTGAACCGCGTAAAGGAATTTTAGAGCGACGAAGTTCAAATACATCTCTAACTCTAAACATTCAACCCCAAGAACCAAGAGATCTGGAAATTGATGAGACTCTCCTTGACAATAATTTAAAAGAGTTACCACAACGAGACAGACATAGAAAATCACTGAGCACAGAAAATTTAATTCCTAAATCTTACAAGAATAGAACAAAGCTACGTACCACAGACAAAGGCATTGGTTTTGGGTCACATGATAATTTGTGGTCGTCATCTTACGCAACAGAACCAGAATACTCAGAGAATTTAACGTACGTGTGTGGCGATCAGGAAAATGAAATTATATATGCGTTTGGTCGTCAAGATGACCCTAATTTTCAACAAGGTTTCGTTAAAAATATAACTACTAAGCCTTTGAGCCCACAAAGTACCTCTGAAGATTTTAGGTTGTATTTGGCCAATATGCAGCATTTACAAAATGCGTCCAGCGTTTTAACACGGCAGCAATTAAAAGATTTGAACGACGTATTTAAATAAGTATATCAATAAAGAACATAATTTTACATAATTTA
>JAGSMP010003323.1:0-11036 GCA_029286625.1 Parnassius orleans
ATAAAGAACATAATTTTACATAATTTAATTACGATTTCTAACATTGATGACTCAACGCCACCATTAAATAAATTCGTACCCATACTTCGTATTCATACTTAGAATATTAATCATAACTTTTATAGAATGAACTGATTTTAATTAAACAAAGACTTAATGTAACTTAAAGATACGAGTATGTTTCATGAATTTCTTAACAATTCTTACGAAAAATATTAGAACTTTAGACGTGATACGTTCATAAACAAACAAACAGACTAAAAGTCAGTCTATAAATGATATAAAGTCATTCTAAAAATGATATAAATTAAAAGTATTAAAAGTATTTACTACGATTTCATAGGTTTTTATTTTTTTGCGCGGAACTCTAATACGTTTTCTAAAATAAAAGTATCCTAAGTTACTCCATATAACATCAGCTATCTGCCAGTGAAAGTCCCGTCAAAATCGGTCCAGCCATTTCGGAGATTAGCCAGAACAAACAGACAGACAGACAGACAAAAACTTAAAAATTGTGTTTTTGTTATAAGTACCGTATATAATTTCATATGTGTTTAGTAAAAAGCTGTTATTTTGACATTACAAACAGACACTTCAATTTTATTAATTTGTATAGATATTCTACTACTAGACATGTGCTTCTCTCGTTGTAGAGAGGATTTCCTGTAAACATCATGCTCGACAGGTGGATTCACAATCTCTATCAGACGTTTTATATTTTGACGCAGCTTCCCGTTGCTTGTCTGGGTATTTTAATGGTGGCGTAACAATATCCACTATTCCATATCGTCTGTGAGTGTCGTAAAGGCGGAATCAGACGGTTCATTTTTCGTTCATTTGCGTCTTTCATTCGGCGACTCTCACTGGAAATGAAACGTTTAAACACGGAATAAAAGAAAAGTGCCGAATGAATTCATTAGTGAATCGATCCAACAATGTTGTATATTGGCATTCGGCATCATTCACTTCCACTCCGAATGAACGAAAATGAACAGTTTGAACACTGGAGAATGTTCTCTCGGTTCGACCATTTTGTGTCGATCCAGCGCAGAGCGGCTCTAATCGTCGACGACCGAGTCCTTTCCGATCGGCTCGATTCATTGGCGCTGCGAAGAGATGTTGCATCTCTTTGCATTTTCTTTCGCATTACCACGGGGTGCTCTGAGGAATTGTTCGGATTAATCCCAGCCGCCAAATTTCACGAACGCACATCGCGGCAGAACTCCCAATACCATCCACACCATCTGGATGATTAGCGGTCCACCATTGTGCAATTTAGAAGATGTTTTCTTCCTCGCACAACTTCCTTGTGAAATCGATTAACACCAGCGATTTTTTCGAACCGATACGACTTAGGAACCTTCAAGAAAAGAGCCTACTCCTTCTTAAAAGGCCGGCAACGCATCTGCAATTCCCCTGGTTCACCTGGTGTTGCAGTTATTCATGGGCGGTGGTAATCACTTACCATCAGGTGAGACGCATGCTCGTTTGCCCTCTCCTATAAAAAAACCATTTAAAGCCATGTTGGTCAAAATATCGTATTTTAGACCCGATTCTGACGCGCAAAAATTGAGACTTCTTGTAGTAGTATGTGCTCGGAAAGATATGCGCATACTTGAAATACTCAACTAAATTCTTAATCGAATGTCATTTTGAAATAGTTTATATTGATCAAGATAATTAAATTATAATTTAAGCGACGGGAAAAAACTTCGAGTTTTCATATTTCTAAGCGATAACCATATATAAATTAATTATTAAATAAATAAAATAAAAATACATTTTTTCTCAATAAACTTTTTCATAAATTAGTAGTGAAACATCCCCAGAGAGTAATTTAATATACTCGTGTTGGGTGTTTCGCTCTTACCTGGTGCGTAACATTTATCGAGATCTTAAATAAATTAATATAATAGGTTGCAAAGTTTATAAAGTTTTCTGTGGAGAATCTATAAGTCTTAAAATACATAACTTTAATCAGTGATCTTTGTGCCCTTTCAAGATCAATTAATTTACTTTTGTAGCACCTCCCACACCGGAATGCAATACGCTATGATGGATTGAACCAGGAAAATCTTTGGTCCAACGAAACTCCGAGATACCTAGTACAAGTGACCTTTTGAATATCAGGACAATTATAGTATCAGTCCGAACTTAAGTTCGGACTGTTACATCATTCATTAATGTTACATACATACATAGATCCGCACTCGAAACTCTGGTCCTGGTTGTGACCTTTGGGTGGGGTAAAACATACATAATTTGTTTTAGCTGTATTTAAAGTAAAGAGATTTGAATTCAGCCAACTTGCTATCTCAGAGAGACCCAATTCAACATCTGTTTGTACAGTTTCCCATGAGTGCCCAGAAAAACAACAGCAGTGTCATCTGCATAGCAGAAAATCCTTCCACCACCCTCTTAGTTTGCATAGTTCATTTAAATATACCAAAATAGTGTCAGGCCCAGGACGCTACCTTATGGTACTCAAATGTGACATTTTTTTCACAGATTTGAAAATTATCTATTTTATCTTCTTGTTTTCTTTCCTGAGATAGTTTTCGAATAAAGACAGCGCCGTACCCCCACTTCGATGGTTTCAAGTCTTCGCACATGAAAGGGTATAGAAACGGTGTCGAAGGTTTATTAAGTCTGGCAAGATAGCAACATATTTTCACCTTTGTCTAGCTTTTCTGAAATAAAAGTTATAATGTCTTTAACTGCATCCTGAGTTAATAAGCCCTTTCTAAAGCCACATTGGGAGTTTGTATATCATTTTATTAGGTAGCCCATTAGTCGTTTATTCAACAGTTTTCCATCAATTTCGATATACTGCTTAGCACTGATATGGGTCTATAATTATTAACATCGTCTCTGTCGCCTCCTTTATATACAGGAGTAATGAAAGAGCGTTTGAGTGTTCTAGAAAATACACCCGTTTGAAACAGAAACAGAAACAGAAACAGAAACTTTTTATTCAATATAGATTATAAATAATACTTATTGAAAGTCACTCTTTGTCTAATTACCACTGGTTCGAAAAAAAACCTCTGTCCTGGGAAGAACCAGCAAGAAACCCAGCAGGACTTTTTTTTATAAATAACAGCTTACAATCATGTATGTTACACAATTAACCACAAAACAAATTAGAAACAGCCTGGCAGCGAACACCTCATTCCCAGGGTTATTATCATCCATAAATTCCTTAACATTATAATAACCCTTTTATACAAACTATGTTTAATAAAGTTTTGAATTTTGAGCAGGTCGAATTTTGTATATTTTCTGGGATTTGTTGTAAAAGCGTATACATCCCTTAAGAATGAATTACTGACTCGGTGGAGTCAGTAATTGGTACTACTAACTTGTGTTTGTTCCTAGTATTTACAGAATGAATATCACTTATTTTTGTATAACTACTTTTATTTTGTGTACGTACATTACATTTTCATAAATGTGAGAGGCCAAGTTAATATATTAATTTCTTAAATTTTTGTCTGAGCGACTCTTTGGGTTTTAAATCATAGATTGCTCTTATGGCCCCTTCTGTAAAACAAATATAATTTCAGTGTCAGTTGCGTGTCCCCATAGCAAAATACCATAGGACATTATGCTATGGAAATAGCTAAAGTAAACAAGTCTAGCTGTTTCCACACTGGTAAGATTTCTAATCTTTTTACAGCATATGCTGCAGAACTAAGTCTGCTTGCTAACTTTTATATATGGGGCTCCATTGAAGCTTCGCGTCTAGTGTTATTCAAGAAAATGGTGGTATCGACAAGACTCAGTTCCTCCCATTTAAAATTACATTAGTATTTAATTGTCTGACATTTGGAGTCATGAACTTCATACATTTCGTTTTAGTGCTATTTAAATGCAAGTTATTAACATTAAACCAATTTACTAATTTAGATATAGCATTATTTACTTCGTCATATTTTAATAATTGTCGTTTTAATTTGAAAATTAATGAAGTGTCATCAGCAAATAATACTATATTATGGTTATCCCCTACTATGTAAGGTAAGTCATTAATATATACAAGAAACAGAAAGGGCCGAGGTGGAGCCTTGAGGCACGCCCATTTGTACTATCGACCCGGAAGAGCTCATACTATTAATGACAACTTTTGAGTTCTGTTACTTAAATATGAAACAATTAATTTAAGAGCATTACTTCTTACACCGTAGTGTTGTAGTTTCCTGATTAATGTTTCATGGTGAACACAATCGAAGGCTTTGGATAGGTCACAGAATATACCCAAAGCATCCTGAATTCTCCATGCATTGAAAATATATTTAATCAGCTCAACACCAGCATCAGTTGTCGAGCGACCCTTGTGAAACCAATTGATTTTATGAAGTAAATTATTAACATTAAAAAATTAACAATTGATCAAGAATAATTTTTTCAAAATTTTACTTAGTGTTGGCAGTACAGAAATGGGTCTAAAATTGGCGGGGTCTAATGTACTACCAGATTTAAATAAAGGTATTACTTTACTATGCTTCATCAAATCAGGAAACACACCATATTCGATACTAGTATTAAAATAATAGCTAGTTGAGGCGCGATTATATCGATTATAGACGCAATAACTTTAACGAAATGCCCCACAGATCCGCAGTTTTCTTAACATCAATAGTTTTAAAATATTTTACAATATCTTTTGATGATATTTTATGAAATGTAAAATTCTTTGTACACGCATTTACATTTTGTTTAAGCAATGATGCGGCGACGGCAGGAGAAGAATTCAGTGACATAGTGGTTAAGATCGGAATATCCGTAAAATACTTCTCAAAACCATTGCAACATCCTGATCTGATTCCGTTAATTTGTTGTTAAAACTCAACCGGTAGTTTGAATTGCGAGAGTTGACCTTATCAGTTTCACTATTGATTATACTCCATGTCATTTTAATTTTATTAGAAGCCGTTCTTAATTTTGTTGCTCAAATGCAAAGACTTGGCTTTGGAGCACACTCCTTTAAATATTTTTGAATATTTTTTAACATATTCCTAAATTCGACGCTAGGGTTATATGACCTTTCATGGTAAAGTTCATATAACCTTTGTCTGCTCTTATGGACTCCTACTGTCGCCCATTCATTGAAAGCCTTCCGACTGTTCAAGGAGAACGTTTTAGAAGCAAAAATATTATCAAATTCATTGCAAATAAGTTTAAACACTTTTTCATACAAAAAATTAGGATCATTTTGGTATGAAAGTGATGGAGGTTTCTTCACTATGTTACTTCTAAACTTCTCCAAGCGACGTGCAGTTACAGGTACAAACACAATTTTCTCATCTACTTGCTTTTTGTGAACATAAGGTAACGAACGAACTAACTGTCCACAGTGATCAGAACTCAATTTTTGAATTATACATTTATGCAACGGCTTAACATTTGTAAAATGTTATCTATACATGTTGCACTACATTCAGTAATACGTATTGGCTCTAAAATAAATTAAAAGACCATATGATTTAAACAATGATCTAAATTTAATATTGGTGGAGGAAGCTTCTAGGAGATTGATATTAAAGTCTCCACATATTACAACAGATTTATTCTGTTTATTAAACAACAAAAACTTCCTCCATAATTTTTCAAAAGTATTGTATATAGAACATGGGGTCTGTAGACGCTCACAACAATGAGGTGCTCAAACTCAACACATGCCACAGTTCGCTCAACAGAGGCTCACAATATCTTTACGTTCCTTACATGATAATAATTTACTAGCTAATATCAACGAGCCACCTCTTAAAACCGTTTCTCTATTGAACAGACTGACCACCTGGTGATTACTGAAATTAAACATTATGTTATAAGCTTTTAACCAATGTTCAGTAATACATAAAATATGAATATTGTTTACACTATTTAATTTGTAACTATTTAAGAACAATTCAATTTCTAGCTCTTTGCCTATCATGCCTTGTATATTTTGATGCACCAGGTGTAAACAATTTTATTATCACTCTGTGGAGTCATACAATGAAGGTTTTGTAAGCTACATTCTAAATTATTTAAATTATTATAACTGCTAGAGATTACCTCTATTGTCTCATTTTCTAATTTAAATTACTTGGAACTGATTCCAAATTACATATTAAGTCATTACACTGCTCAAAAGAAGCAGATGTCGGTGTAGCCAAGTCCTTGGCTGAGTTAATATATAAACAATAAGATAGCACATTGCTATCTGTCTTAAATTATATTTGGATAGGTAATACCTATCTCTAGTCAAAATTTCTTAATTAAATTATTTATGTCTATTAAATTAATTATATTATTATAATTATAACAATTAGATGTCAAGTTTATATTGTTATTAAATGAAAAGTTATTCATTAATAAATTTAAATTGTATCTTATTTTATTTTCCTGTGGCCAACCCTGTATGTAGGAGCAATGTAAACAAAATAATTTTATGTACATTTAAAGTATTTAGATGATCAATATATTTTAATAATTGAGTTTTGTTTACATTGCCTCTTCTCCCAACAAGAATTATTAATGTGCTATTAGGGCAAAACTTACTAGTTAAAACTTTATTCATTATATGACTAAAGGATGCTCAAGGCATACAACAATTACTAACCTGATGTCCTTTTAAACAGTTATTTAACATTGTGCCCAAATTTTTGCCTATGTCATCACAATACATAATAACTTTATTTTTATTAATATTTAAATTACTTTTTAAGTTAATATTCTTTGTTATGGTACTGTCATAGAGTGTAGGTGAAAATAATGAGTCCTTACTATTATCATTATTTTTTACACATATTGTCTGATGAACCTGGTATGGAGCGCTGATACTCACTCTGATGTTTAATTAAGAGTCAAAGCGCTCCTCATTCTACCATGACTTTAACAGATCATTCATGGCCAATATGTGTTCTTTATCTCATCCTGAGCCGATTCATATTTATTTGATATACTTTGTAGGAGTTTTAAGTGATGAAATTGTTAAATTTAGACACTCTATATCAGTCTCATAACAGTTATTCATATTTCCACCTCAATTGAATATAATTTAAGTTTATTAATTAATTCTTGCTTTTCTTTACATACATTTGTATAATTTTGACATTAATTTTAGTTTTAATTAACTTTTGTACTTTCCTAATATATTTATTAATTTTATGTATTTCTTTAATTTTTTTAAAATACTTATATTACTATTATTAATATATATATATTTTAAAATATTATATTGATAATAATTTTTTGAAAACTTAAGTTAGCAAGCTGACTTATCAATGGAACTATAAAATCTCTGCAGTGTTTTAATAATTTTATTGGTATACCATTCCAACCAGAGGCGTTTGCAGAATCAAGAGTCATAAGTATGCTATCAACTTCCTGGGGTCAGTATCCAGTAGCACGAACGAAGACACTGAGAATTAATAAAAGTTGGGCTGTTACACTGTTTGAGAGATTTCGTGATAATCTCTTCCATAATGTCTTACCTACACTAATAAAAATCGTTAACGTGGTTTATTGAGGAACAGAGGTGTGATGTTAAATTGAGGACTGGCACTTGAAGTCTTTGGAGGTTTAAACTTGGTAATTTCATTAATAGCAGACCAGAGGTTTTTGAATTTTCACTGAGTCTTCAATTTTATTTTATTGTATTGTCTCTTAAGTTTTCTAATTAAATTAACACAATAATTTCAAATTGCTTGTACGTAATTTTAATATGTCATTGTGTGGTTCTTTTCTTAATTTAAGTTACATTTATTTCTTAACTTTATACACCATAGCCCTTTGGTCATCAGGGTTTTAAATTTGGTTTCAACAAGTAAAAGTTAATATTTTGTGTGATTTTATTCTATGTGATTGTTAGATTGTAAAACGCTCTGAATATATCAATGAAATGATATGCTAGGGCAATAGGCTCACTGTATGCATTAAACTGTAAGTATCTTTAGCAACAAGGGTCTCATATACTCTTTCAAAGTCTACTAATGTTTTAGTTTTAAGGCATGGGTTATACTGAATAAATGTGCTTGAGACTCGCATTAGTACCATACAGTGGTCTGATTGCGGTGAGATTTTAGCACAGTATTGAATTTTTTATATAATAAGGGTGACAAGCGAGCACACAGTCCACCTGATGGTAAGTGGTTGCTGTGGCCATAGACATCTACATCTATCCTCGTTTGCAGAATCAAAATGCAGATGCGTTGTCAGCCGTGAGGACTTAGATGTAATCCTCTTTTCAGTAAAAGGGTATCCGGTTCTCTACACTCACCATACGAAACACAGCAGTGTTAAGCTGCTATTTCACGCTGGTATTCTGTGAGGCGTGGTCCTTCCCCAGTCGAGCCGACCCATTCGCGCTACAACTATACAATTAATATAGCTGCAGCATGGCTCTACCACGTAAAAACGAATATGTCAAGTATTCAACACCGCAATAAAAGCAGATTGTTTAATCAATCTTCAACATTACATGATCGAGGCAGTTTTAACCTCTAGTAGGTAAGCAGTGACCAGGTAAAACCATGTGAACAATACTTCAAATACTTTAATCGATTATTACGTTCTTGGCAGTTTCTGTAGACGGGGACCATAGTACCCGAAACAAAAACAGTTGTTGTTGATTAATTATCACGACACTACGAGACAAATTGATAAATTAAATTGTTCCGCTCTGGCGACTGCCTCAATAGGAGGTAAATTTTTAGAGTACGTATGTGTCTATTTCTTTAACGCTCTGTAGCCTAAATCGTTTGATGGATCCTAACATATTGGTATCGTTAGAACCGTCTTAGTTGTAAAGTGACATAGGATACAAAACTTTTCTCTTTTAAGTAAACTTTTTTACGCGATCGGGTTTTTCTAATTACTGTTTTAACCTTTGGACTTGTTAAATAATCACGACATACATTGTCTGAGGTATTTATGAAGGACACTAGATGGAACGATGTCCAGGCCTCAGTATTCCCTATATCGTATATATTCGATGTGAACGAAGTAAGCGAATTTGCGTGTTAAAATTGATGATGACATGGTCATTATCAATAGGATACAACGATCAATCTCACAGGAAAAATGGTGGAGATTTATCTAATATATAAAAATTTATATTTGTTTGTTCGTATTTTATGCGCTGCCATACTGTTCATCAGATTGCGCTAAAACCTTGTTGTTGTCTACTTACGCCTGTTGCGACAACACCGTTTAGTCATCTCTCTTCATTTTATTTTGCAATTGCTAACAAAGTTTACCATTACTTTCTAATTAGTACCATTTTAAAGCCAGTGAATCGAGTGTTAACATAGTGAAAGCCGTTTTAAATTTAATAACGCGGTCCGATACAGTGAAGCAAAACATTTTAAAATATTTAGTTACTGGTTGCAATCTTGACCTACCTCACATAAGCGTGCTAAAACGATCAACTCTTGCCCGTCGTGGCTGTTGTGCGTACGCAAAAGGCGATACTCCCGATTGATCGCGATTTTGCCGAGCTGGTTATCTACGACCTTAGACAGCGCTACGAGCTTCCAAAGTACGGCACAAATAGTCCCGCCCACTTTGCTACGATACTTCTACGAACCACCGCTGCACTTACTGCGTCACTGACTCGCCGTAGCAAGCGATCAACAGGTTGCTTTTTTTTTTTTGTATTTATATACCATATAAAATATATTAGTATGCGAAAATCTGCTTGGGTTGCAAGCTTGATATAAAACGATAATTTCTGCAAATGTGCTTACTGCAAACAAACATGTCATGAGCTTTGTGCTAATTTACCACCCAGGAAATCTTCTAGTGAGCCCTCCAGTTTGGATTGTCCAAGCTGTATCAACAAGAAGACAAAGGCGACAATACGGAAACACCAGTGAGGCATAATCTTAGAGCACTCAACCATCTAATTGGATTTCGCAGCGATCACGAGGCAACAGGGTCGGTACTTCTCAGTCGCAGTGAACATGAAGCCCTTCTCTACCCCACTGTCGATGAGATTAGGGACATCATACAGTCAGAACTAAAAATATTTTAACGAAGGAGTTGACCGTCTTGATTGAGAAAACGATTGCGTCTGAACTGAGAAACTGTTTCTGATATAGCATGCTTAAAAAGTGATTTGCTTTCGCTTAAAACTTCTGTGGATTTTATAAACTCACAATATGAAATCAAGGTTGATTTAAACAAAAATCTGAATTATGTTGTCGGTTACAGAAGGAATGGTGACTTGACCATCGCTAATAGGAATTATCTGATCGTGTGGCACAAATAGAACAGCACTCTCGTGCCTCGAATTTAAATTACAATGTGTACCTGAACATAAATCAGAAAATCTGATTCTACTGACTAAGCAGCTTGCAAAAACGGTTTCCTTCGACCTTAAAGAAGAAGATATTCACATGTGTACTAGAATTGCTAAGGCTAATCCTGCCACCACCAGACCTAGATCAATTATTGTCAAGTTACGCAGCCCTCTGATTCGTGATGGATTTTAGCTTCCGTCATAAAATTCAACAAGAACCACCAATCGGACAAACTTAATTCTAGCCACTTGGGTATTGGGTGACAAGAAACCTGTATTCGTGACTGAGCATCTCTCAAGTAACAAAGATCTGCATCAGGCTACCAGACTTAAGGCCAAAGAAAAGAACTACAAGTTCGTTTGGGTGAAAGGTAGCCGCATTTTGTGAAAGTCAGTCAGCTCCTGTTATTTTATTAAGAATTTATCCTCGTTACAATACTTAACCGATTAGATTTCTTCTCATTTATTCATATCTTGCTTTTGTATACCTACAAAATCTACTGCCTTAAATTATTACCAAAACTAGAGGGCCTAAATACAAAATTAATGAATTTATAGTAACATGTGTATGAATGAATACGATATTGTTGTAATCCGATACGACTTAGGGACCTTTAAGAAAAGAGGCTACTCTTTTTAAAGACCGGCAATGCATCTGCAATTCCCTGGTGTTGCAGTTGTTTATGGGCGGCGGTAATCACTTACCATCAGGTGAGCCGCATGCTCGTTTTCACCCTCTGCTATAAAA
>JAGSMP010003324.1:0-12182 GCA_029286625.1 Parnassius orleans
GGACCTTTAAGAAAAGAGGCTACTCTTTTTTAAAAGACCGGCAATGCATCTGCAATTCCCCTGGTGTTGCAGTTGTTTATGGGCGGCGGTAATCACTTACCATCAGGTGAGCCGCATGCTCGTTTGCACCCTCTGCTATAAAAAAAATGTTATCTGACAGAAATCCTCGTTTAGATTAAATTCGCCTCGGTCCTTTTTATCTTTATATAACTTTCTATCCAAATTCCTTGCCTTTTAGTTAATGCTTATGCAACACGTGCATCAAATTCAAAATCAGAATCCTCTTCTGATGAGCTGTCTAGCAAATCTAGAAGCAGTATACGCCAGCTCATTGTAGGTAGGCAAAATTTGTATAAACAATCCGCACCAAAAACAGGTCTAGTTTGAATGTTGAAAGATTTAGATTGAGTGTAATTATCTCGTATATTATCATATGCGTAATGCGTGATACTTTCAGATGATTAAATTGTTCGTAGAATGTGACTCGCTTTATAAATAGAGCCGCGAAAACTCCTCGTTCCATACCATATCGTGTTGCGGCGCGAGCTCCAGTAAATAACATTCATAACAAAGGTAATTATGACTCAAATCGACATTATTAGGATGAATTTATGTACGTATAAATATTCGCATTTACTAATAGTGGGTTATTTGTTATAATTTTTTGTTAACTTTAGTTTTTAAAGTTCTTTGAACCAAAATTATATCATTCTATTGCACCATAAAAACGTTTCGGCGCACATAGCTAACAAAACAAAGTAATTTTTGGCTTCTGAAAAGGTGAAGCTTGTGACCCATTCCGCACAAAGTGTAGACCTCGCACCATCCGATTCCTTTATTTTTCCAAAAATCAAACATTTAATGAGAGGTTTGACATTTATGGAGCCATAAGTGGTCGTGATAGCTTTCAACCTTGGAAAACATGCCCTGAGATCAATTGTCCTTATTATTTTTAAATGGTTTAAACGAATAAAAAAGTAAAAAAGAAAACTTGGAAAAGCAGTAAATATAGTTCACAATTCACATATAAATTGCTATATTTATGAGTTTCGTAAAACTTTCAGTGTACCTTACGTTATTACGTGAGTATTCCCACCACTATTTCGTCCCGTAGATGTCGTAAGAATCGTAGGCGTTTCAAATTTCGTCGTTTCTGACAGGTGGCGGTTTAACTATCTGGTTAGATAACTACCTGCTTCCACGCTGCCCCACTGCACCACCGCCGTGGCCGTTGCATTTGATATGTAACAACTTCCTCATACCGTCCTGTAAGTATCGTAAGAAACGACAAAGGAAAACAAAAACAGGCGCAGGGCAGCAGCAGCTTTTTGATAATACTCAAAATTATAAAAAAACTACAGTTGTCAACCCGCCTGCCAAGTAATCTATGGAGCAAAAAAAGGTAATAAAAATAAGTAATAGTTTTGTTTCTTTAAAATTATTCCTGAGAAAATTTATACAGTTCTTCTAAATTGTGTTATATAATATATTATTAAGCAAACTAACTTTATTTGTTACCATTAGTTGTATAGTGATACGAATGCGTATTTTGTTTACGTAAATTAATAATTAATAAAAATCATTTTATTGTTTTCTCCATAGTTTGAAAACTTTTTACAGTTTTAAGAAATACGACTTATAATAATGGCTACATCTAACAAGAGCTTTCCTTTCGAAATTCGTGATATCGAACCTGAACAAGTTGAAAAATGGAAGAAATCTTACAAAAGTAAGTGAAACACATTACCAGATACGAAAGTGCTCTTACACCAGTCGTCCCTCATATATTATATACATTTTCGGTACATCGAATTCCTCAATAATACTCTTAACTGTCCTATCAGACATTTTCACCAACATATTTAAAGAATTTTCCGCTAATATACTTTTTATTTTTTAATTATCATTATTGAGAAATTCACTATGTAAGCTAATTAATGCATATGTATAGTTGAAAAAAGTTAATTATTTATAGGATAAGGGTGACAAATGAGCAGACAGTTCACCTCATGGAAAGTAGATGCTGTGGCTCGTAGACAGATGAAGATGTAGGTATCCTCGAAAATGCAAATGCGTTGTCGCCCTGAGGAATAAGATGGAGTGCCTCGTTTGCAGTAAAAAGGGTCTCCAGATCTCTACACTCACAATAAGAAACACGGCAGCAAATATATATAACGTTATATATATAATCGGTGTAACAATATCCACTTCCCAATATCTTCCCGTGGGGGTCGTAAGAGGCGACAGAATGAATCTGAAACAGGAAATGTGCCCTCTATGAGGCAATCTATTGGGGAGGCCTATGTACAGTAGTTGTCTTTTAATAGGTATATAATATATATATATCATACATACATAAATAAACATAAACACCCACGCCTGTCACTCAGAGGGGTAGGCAGAGACTATGGACTTCCATTTGGCACGATCCTGACACACCTCTCTCGCCTCCTCCACATCCATATACCTACGCATACACGCTCGTCGGTTAAGGGAACTCTTAATTTGGCCCATTTTCAATATATCGCCAATTTGGTCGATAAATTTTCGCCTAGGGCATCCCTTCCCGACTCTGCCGTTCACCTCTGCCACATAAATTTGCTTTGTCACTCTTTCCTCATTCATTATTTCTATATGACCAAACCATCGAAGCATTCCTTTCTTAATCCTGGTCACAACATCATCTTGCAAACCACACTCTTCTCTTATCACACAATTTCTCACTCTGTCATTCAGATTCAGCCTTAACATACTCCTTAATGACCGAATTTCCACAGCATTTATTCTACTCTCGTGCTTCTTCTGCCACACCCAACTTTCACTACCATACATTAAAGTAGGGATTAACACAACATTGTGAATAGCCATACGTGCCTTTTTGGACACATTCTGAGTTTCCACAACAGAGTGTAGAGCCCCATTTACTTTATTTCCTGCGTTCACTCGTCGTTCTATATCCTTGTCATATCTACCATCCCTGCTAAATACACATCCAAAATACACAAACTCATCTACTTGCTCGACCAATTCCCCTTCTATTCTTATTTCACATATCGTTTTACATTCTTCTCTTTCAAAAACCATAACTTTCGTGTTACTTGCGTTCACTTTTATTCCCCTTTCTTTTAATGAACTGTTCATTAATGTAACCATCATTTGCAACTCGGCCGCCGACGAGGCGAGTATGACTTGATCATCGGCGTACAAAAGGCATTTGACGGTTAACTCACCCATTCTTCAACTTTCAAATTTTCCAAACAACTGTCCATAAATAGGTTAAACAGTCACGGGGAAGCCACACAGCCTTGTCTGACCAATTTATGGATTCCAAACCAGTCCGAGTAGGCCCCGTTGATCCTGACATAAGCACTGGAGTCCCTATACAGAGACTTCAATGCCTGTATCAACCCAGCGCTCAACCCAAATGAGTTCAGTGTTTACCATAACACATCCCTGTCCACTCTGTCATAAGCCTTTTCCAAGTCCACGAACGCACAAAAAACCTTTTGGTTTTTAGCCAAAAACTTCTCCGCGATCATGCGCATGGAAAAGACCTGATCCGTACATCCCATTCCCTTTCTAAATCCCGCTTGCACATCCCAAATTTTTCCATCAGTATCTTTCATAACTCTTTCAATTAGTACCTTAGCATACAGTTTTCCCACAATGCTAAGTAGGCTGATACCACGGTAGTTTTTACAGTCCTGCTGCGATCCTTTCCTTTATATAGTGGGACTATCACGGCTTTGCACCAGTCTCCCGGTACCCGCTTAAGTTCCGAACACAAATTAAACAAGGTGCACAGCAGGTCTAACACCACTCCCTCTCCAGCCCTTAGCATTTCGAGTGATACTCTATCATATACGGCTGCCTTACCTGCTTTCATGCTTTTCAATGCTTTCATTATTTCATCTACACTTATCTCCCTACCTCTCTCTACTTCTTTTGGAATTTCTATTTTACTTAATTCAGACGACTCTTCACTCATAAACACGCTTTCAAAGTATTCCTTCCATCTCTTTAAATTCGAAACTTCATCATTCAGCATACAGCCATTATCGTCTCGTATAGCATTCATTCTAGGCTGTCTTGAATTTCCCCTAGCAGTTCTTACGAGTTTCCAGAACATTTTAATGTTTGCCTGGAAGTTATCCGATATTTTTCTATCATTCTTGTCCGCTCTTTCTTGCTTTTTCCTTTCAACTAGTTCTTTTACTCTCTTATTTAGATGTCTAAAGACTGCCTTTTTTATTTCAATATCATCATTCATACCGCTAGAATAACTAGCCTTGGTTGCTAGTAAATCTAGCCATGCTATCTTTTTTGCTTCTACTTCCATCCGTACCTCATCATCCCACCATAAAGTGTTATTTTTCCTTTCACTCGTTCTCTTACTTACACCACATACTTCGGTAGCTGTTGTATATATATATATATCCTGAATAAAAATCAAAATGCAAGCATATTGTCATCCACTTGACGACCAATAAGCAATGCCCCGTTATCAGTAAAAACAAAGATAACCGGGTCTCGTTTTTAACCACACGAAACACAGTTCAGCAATATCATGCTGCTATTTGACGCTAGTAGGAGCCGTGGTAACTCTAAGTGTATGTCATGTCCGCGCACTAGAACGCGGTGGACAAATTATATCCCATAACCATTTCAGACTTGAGCGAAGGCTTGTGCCCTGCATTTGGCGAATTAAGGCCGTAAATTTAACTTTTTTAACTTTTGCCCTGGAATTCTGTAAGAGCGTGGTCCTTCCTTGATTGAACTGACCCTTTACTACTGCAACTATAATACGTTGCAGTATGTCTCTACGAGGTTTGCCATAATATCCACAATTTTTAGTGACTTGGTGATAGCAACACTAGCAGTTTTACTTACTCCATTTTACTATTATTATGACAATAGAATGTGACAACGGGTAAGTGTTCCGTTATACAAAATCTTTGACAACGTTGAACTTTTTTTTATCCAGAAAGTATAAACCCATTTACATCGCGTTTTGGACCCAAAGGTTACCTCTTCCCTAGAAAGTTTAAGAACGTCGGTAAAGAGATATACAATATGGAAATTAGAACGAGTGATACCTTTGTTGTAACTTTTCCTAGATCAGGTACGTATATGTTAAATATTTTTAATTTTTATGTTGTTTTATATGTTATATATGTGTTAATTTGAATAGACTATTGAATAACATTTTTTAGATCATCCAATATTTTATCATTTATATAATTTTCATTCCATCGATTTTATTCCTATTTTTAGCCTTGAACCTTTTTTTTAGCCTGACATAGTCCTTTTCAAGAATGTGCTATCAGGCGAACATTAATAGAATGGAATATACACGTTAAACGGCGGCTTTTTAGGCAATAGTTGAAACCTTTTTTCTTTTATTAGTCTTTAGAATTTAGGTACAATTTTTGGATAGAGATATGATCAATCTGGTGACATTTTTAGTTTTCTTGGTCACAATCAGCTGGCGTTGTCATTAGTAGAAAAGTTCAGATATTACTCCTTACCCTGTGACATACTTATTTCATTTTTTTTATTTCAATAAGTTATACAATTCATTCAAACAAAGCCTTAATCTAAAAACAGTATATAATAAAAGATACCTATATTACCTAAACTAGGATAAACCTGTACATGTAGCCTATAGATACTGTGAATGCGGGTAAAAAAAAAATAATAATAATTGGACATGGTCAGGATCGGCCAAGCCCTGATAAGATTAACCGCTGCAGCCTGCTGTTTCTTGGCGGATCTTGTGGCGGGATATTATATTACCGAGTAATATTCTTTTATTTAAATAATTTCTTACAATACATTATCAAATATTATCTGTTTCATTATATTAAAAGAATAACTTACCATAAATTATATTAAAATGTTCAGCAACTTTTCCGTATAATTTTGTTTCAAAACTAACCAATTATTTAAAACGTATACATATTACTCCAGACCTTTGATAATACGACTACGCAAAGTTATATTATCAATTGAATAAGAGATCTTGCAGTAAAAAGAGCATGTAAATCGCTCGTCAACGCAGTTTTTACCTCGGAATAAGGTGCCACTTTTAGAATCCCTCGGAATGAGGTGCTTCCGAACTTATGACGATGACAAATATCACTAAGGTAAAGTGATATTTGTCATTGTCATAAGTTTATGAACGTACCTTTTATACAGTTTCTAATTCAAACGTCTGTTTGATTTTCGGATTTTTTAATCTGTTGGGGGCTAGGTATTTGTAAAAACATTTATTTAATTATGGAATAATGGCTATTAGTAGGCAATGAAAGCGTGTTTCTTGTTCTTTTTTCGCAGTATGGGGATTCTGGATTCCCTGAATATTCTTGTATCATGTGTGCTGCCCCTCCAGTGTGCCACTATGTCTCTTATCTTTAATTGACAATCGCAAACTACCTGGACATTTAAAAATAAAAATCTACTACTACCGCCACCGACTTTTTTAATCTTCATGTGCGTGTAATCGATAGCACTAATCCCTTGACTAAAATCACAAAAATATTGTTTAATCGAGAAACAAACTTGTTCTTGCCCTTCTAAAGTTCCAGGCATGCGTATAAATTGTGCCGATTTATTTACTAAAGCAAGAGCCACTCTGCGGCGTACATTTGTGATGGACTGTTGGCTAAGTCCATAAATGTCTGCTGCATCATCTTGAACTTCTTACCTAGCCCACGTTCTGAGAGCAGTACAAACCAGAATAATATAGTTTTTCAGACAGCCCGCTACCACTAGCTTGTAGTTCCATGTCTTTGTCTTGAACTAACTCAACTAGCCGTATTTTTCTCATGTATGTATATTTTATTAATCAATATTTCATTCAAAAATCTTTTTCCTGGTCCTCACGGTCAACTTCATCAAAAATATGGAAATGCTATTAATAATACATTATTTTCTAAAAGACTGCACGTCAAATTGAGGTTATACACGTCTTAAATAAGGGTCGAGGCTTGTATAACCGTTGAGTAATTTCTCATACAATTTATACACTCGATAAAACAGATGTATACAATTGAACTCTCAAACGTCGTTTAATGGTAATGTTAGCTTTATGATTCCGGTACACTTCGTGTGTAAATCTTTGTCTATTTAAAATAATTGGACACTTACATTTAGACTTTACAAATGAGAAACATTGATGTACATAAATTTCTGCGCTTAGAGAAATGTATATTTTTGGTTTTGTCTGTATTCAATGTTAATATATTTTTCTGTGGCCACCTGCTTACACTTTTGAAACCATGCTGGCACATAGTTTAGATATCATTTTACCGAATTGAGTTCGAGATTGCAGTGGTCAACAGGTTTAACTCAAATACTAATACTATGGGGCACCTAAAAACACGAGTTACGAAGAAAAAAAACGAGTTCTTTTTTTGTTCAGAGCTAGTGACCTTATCGATTTTTAAACATTGGCATTGATTTTTTAAATAGTTTTCAAATATTTCAAGCCATTTACATCGAATACCTACTTTTTCTAGCTTATTTAAGAGAATAAAGTTTTTCTAGGGCATAGAAACTGTATTGAAATGTCAATTGATTGGTTGCCTATATCCAATCCTTGACAGATTTAATCGGTCATTTCCAGTATCAGCAATGGACAGTTTAGGTCTGAAGCCATATTTTATTTTCGATGATATATATTTACCCTGTAAAAATTCTTTACCGTATTGTTAATTAATTTTGTATATATTGTAATATACAAATATACGTTTTAGAATGGACGAATATATAGTCCAAGGGGAATACATATGACATGGATGATTCGTGTAAGAAGCGTTGTTTTTAATAGATGATTACGTAACAATTTTTTAAGAGCATACTTATTGGATGCTTTTCTGACCTGAACTGTGAAGTAGTTACTATAAAACTCGGTGAAGTGAACAGGAATACAGGTTTTGTTGTTAGTAGAATAACGTAGAACCCTATTATGAGATGAGGAGAGATAGTGAAATTTACTCTTAAGGTAAGAAGGCGAAGACGTATGAAAATATAATTAATATTTAATTTTACTGCCTTAAAGGCATATTTCGAGGACATGACATTGCAAAGTCCGTCTGTATCAGCTTCTGTATGAGTGTTACGGACTCCTGTTACGGTACCCTTCCATTAAACAGTCAATAGTAAAAGGTGTATATGATATTACTATCTACTTTACCTTTTTCTTTTATTTTAATTACATATTATGCGAGTTGATGAAAAACCTGTCTCTTTATCTTGTCATTTAGTGAAGAGAGAAAGAGAGAGGGAGATAGTGACTGTATGCTTTTTTTTAAATAGACGTCGACTTTTACGAGTATTTATTACTAAGAGTAATAATATACACATGTACGCATAGAGGGAATCTACAATTCCTCATAAAGGGAGACAATATACTTATCTTGCTTTTAATCGGTTTGAAGATGTTGTGTGTAATTCATTCAAGATTAAAATGACAAGTGGTCACCTTTGGTCCTTATACTATGCCAAATATGAGAGTGATTACATTGGTATCTTCTAATTTACTAGAAAAATTTCATTTTATGTGTAATTGTATATGTGTGACGTTATTTTATAAGACATTTCCTACACAACCTTCAAAGTGGGTAACAGATTTGTTTACACCCCTACAAAATAACGTAAATAATAGTATTCTTTCGTTATTAATACAAATTTATTGAAATGCTCATTGAGGAAAACGCAAGTCGGTATCACGCAAGTTCTCATCTATCCACCGTTGTGCCTTTTCCGTCATCTTTTCATCAAAATAGTCTCGCCAACCGCCAACTTTACCTGTAATATGAAGAGACAATTTGTGTATTATAAGAAGTATAATTAAACTTTTTTTATAATAATGAAGTAAAAATGGACTTCAAAGAACTAAAATAATATAAAATAGCTTCTGATGTCGGTGCGAAAATTAGGAAAGCACCGACTGAGGATAACACCAGCTTAAGGTAACAGCCATGATGTTGTCTAAATAGTTACATTATCAAATATCATTTCTTATTACACGCCCTTAGAAGCCTTATTTTTATTTCGGCTTTGGTGGCACTGGACGGCAGCAACATAATATGCTAAAACGCCACTGTCCCTATGCTTGTTGGTAACTTCACATATCCACAAAATATTTTTTATTTCTTAGACGCAAAGTATTATGATATAGCTTTGCTATTATCAAATAACATAAATTGGGGAGTTGTCCGTATGGACAAATTCATAAGAAGAGACCACTTTTCATAAGTGCAAACAATCTTACCGAATTCAAGGGCTACTTTTTTAATATAATAAGTGTGACAAATGAGCACTCAGTCCAACTGATGGTAAGTGGACGCTTAGGCATCTACATCTATCCTCGATTAACCCAATTATGAGGACTAAGATCAAATGCTCAACAGTCTATAATTATACTGGCTCTCTTAACCCTTCAGACCAGAACACAGCAATGCAAGCACTGCTATTATCAGGATAAAATTAACTACAATGTCGCAGTAGGTAATTGTTGTAAGTATTAATAAATAAATAAATAAATATTTGGCAGCAGATATAGGAGGCTACCCAGACAGACTCCTAGTCAGAAAAGGAGACCTACAACCTAGGTACTTGGTAGCAAAAGTAGGTAAGAGGATGGTAGCAACCCAGAACTAGGCATAAAAGAGTTTCACCATCTTATAATATTTCGAGAACGAAGCTCTTACCGGTGGGATTAATTATGGTGATCAGATTTTTAATTTGTACCATTTTATTATTGATTTTAATATTTACACCTCGAGTGTATTTTCATTCTCATTTTTTCTTTCAATTTTTAGCTAGAAAAATTTGTTAGAGGATACGAATTGACGGCAAATGTGTACATTACAATTACATTGGGCCGTGTAGTGGCAGTGTAAGAATAACCACTACCCCATATCATCCCGTGAATGTTGTAATAGGCGACAGAGGGAAACAAATTATATGGGCAGCAGCGTCTTCCTAATAACGACTAAAAATAAAAAAACTGCGGTTGTCAACCCACTTACCAACCGTGGCAACTATGGCAAATATCCTCCCGTTGAGGCAATCTATGGGGATGGCCTATTGAATGGCAATCTATGGGGGGACAGCAATCGATTTTTATATTTATAGAGACATTTTTACCAATAATAGAAATGAAAAGTGAAAATATTAATTCACAAATACATATGTATTTAATACACATATGTATTTATTGATTTCCAATAAAAGCGTAGTCAAATCTACTCCGATATTGTCGCTATCAAACAGGATACATTTGATATTATAAACTTAATGCCATTTATATAATATGTTCGAAAACATTGCTTTAGTAAGTAACCAACGTCTTCGTTGCTTAACATTTTATATGAAAATACTTAAAAACGTATAGGTTTTCATTTAGAAAATATGGTATACATGTCATTATATATTTTGACTGTTGTGACGCTTTACTGTGCTTGGACGCACATATAAACGTAAATTAATGAGTAGGATGATATAGGCAGTAAGGACAGTGTAGAGGCATCAGCAAGACATTCAGGATTTGGATGAATACTTTACCAACTTTTTCTTTTGTTGCTTTCTTTATTGTTTTTCTAGGTTCTCTGGGTTTCTTGGTATACACTCCAAAAATATCAGTGATCCAAAAATCGACGCATATCTACCTATAATATCTAATTCAATCGAAGGGGCATTGCATGAGCCACACTTTTATTTTTATATAGCCGATTCATACACATTTTCTTCAACTGAAAGCCATGATGTGGTCACTTGTTTAGTCTTCCAATGATCATTATCTTTAATGTTTTCGTTATTTTTTTATATTCTTATTACTGTTTGTTATACTGTTTGTCACGTCGCTGTTAGGTCTCATGTCTTTATTACTTGTCTTCCTCTTATTTATGTTTTATGTGTCATTTATAACCCTTTGTTAATATTTCAAAAGAAGTTATATTTTTCATGCTTTTATATATATCTATATGTAGTTGTGACGCGTTGACTAGTGTTCGCGTGTGACTAGTGGCCCATAGATAACTACAGCTATCCTCGATAAGGAATCAAATCGCAGATGCTTTGTCATGCTTGAAGACTTTTTTTTTATAGGAGAGGGGGCAAACGAGCATGCGGCTCACCTGATGGTAAGTGACTACCGCCGCCCATGAACAACTGCAACACCAGGGGAGTTGCAGATGCGTTGCCGGCCTTTTAAACCGGTTTCGAAAACTTTGCACCATAGACCACATACATACCCTTCGGCAAAATTGAAGTCAGGGTACAATTTGCCACTATGTCTGGCGTATGTGGACTGTAGAGAAAGCCTTGATTCCGTTGAAATTTGGCGGTGCTGCAGTCCTTCAGCGGTGCCAAGTTGACTGTCGGTATATCGAAGTGCTGAAGTGCTTGTACAGTAGGGCTACGATGGCTATCCGAGTACAGAACAGAGTACAAACTTATCCAACTGCAGAGAGGTGTAAGACAGGGTGACGTAATATCCCGAAACTCTTCACCGCTGCATTGGAGACGTTTTCAAGCTTCTGGACTGGAAAGGATACAGTATATCAATGGCGAGTACATCACTCACCTGATTTGCCGACGATATATAATCCTTATGGCAGAATCGCTGGAGGACCCAGCACTATGCTCAATGACCTCAATAGTGCCTCCCAACGGATAGGTCTTAAGATGAACATGGACAAAACAAGATCATGTTTAATGTCCATGTCACCTATGCCGGTAGTTGTTGGGAGCACTAAGCTCAAGTTGACGAGTATGTTTTACTGGGACAAATAGTCCGACTAGGTAAGTCCAACTGACCGAGAGGTCAATCGACGGATTCAACTCGGCTGGGCAGCGTTCGGGAAATTACGGCATCTTCTCGTCAGGTATACCTCAAAACTTGAAAACGGCTGTACAACCAGTGCGTGTTGCCAGTGATGACATACGGAACTGAGACGTGGTCCTTCACTGCTGGCCGGATGAGGAAGCTCAGGTCGCTCGCGAGCTATGGAGAGGCTATGCGGTCTCACGTGATAAACTTAGAAATGAGGTTATCCGGTAGAATCAGCGTGACCGACATAGCAACAGTTAGTGCTGAAGTGGCAATGGGCCAGCATATAGCTCGAAGAACCGACAACCGATGGGAAAAAGGTTCTCGAGTGGCGGCCTCATAC
>JAGSMP010003325.1:0-11027 GCA_029286625.1 Parnassius orleans
TTTGCACCATAGACCACATACATACCCTTCGGCAAAATTGAAGTCAGGGTACAATTTGCCACTATGTCTGGCGTATGTGGACTGTAGAGAAAGCCTTGATTCCGTTGAAATTTGGCGGTGCTGCAGTCCTTCAGCGGTGCCAAGTTGACTGTCGGTATATCGAAGTGCTGAAGTGCTTGTACAGTAGGGCTACGATGGCTATCCGAGTACAGAACAGAGTACAAACTTATCCAACTGCAGAGAGGTGTAAGACAGGGTGACGTAATATCCCGAAACTCTTCACCGCTGCATTGGAGACGTTTTCAAGCTTCTGGACTGGAAAGGATACAGTATATCAATGGCGAGTACATCACTCACCTGATTTGCCGACGATATATAATCCTTATGGCAGAATCGCTGGAGGACCCAGCACTATGCTCAATGACCTCAATAGTGCCTCCCAACGGATAGGTCTTAAGATGAACATGGACAAAACAAGATCATGTTTAATGTCCATGTCACCTATGCCGGTAGTTGTTGGGAGCACTAAGCTCAAGTTGACGAGTATGTTTTACTGGGACAAATAGTCCGACTAGGTAAGTCCAACTGACCGAGAGGTCAATCGACGGATTCAACTCGGCTGGGCAGCGTTCGGGAAATTACGGCATCTTCTCGTCAGGTATACCTCAAAACTTGAAAACGGCTGTACAACCAGTGCGTGTTGCCAGTGATGACATACGGAACTGAGACGTGGTCCTTCACTGCTGGCCGGATGAGGAAGCTCAGGTCGCTCGCGAGCTATGGAGAGGCTATGCGGTCTCACGTGATAAACTTAGAAATGAGGTTATCCGGTAGAATCAGCGTGACCGACATAGCAACAGTTAGTGCTGAAGTGGCAATGGGCCAGCATATAGCTCGAAGAACCGACAACCGATGGGAAAAAGGTTCTCGAGTGGCGGCCTCATACCGGCGGACGAAGTGTGGGCGTCCCCACTAGATGGAGTGACGACCTGGTAAGACATGCAGGAAGTCGATGGATGCAGGTGGCTCAGGACCGTTGTGGCATTTTTGGGGGGCCTATGTTCAGCAGTGGACTTGAAGGGCTGTAATGATGATGATGAATGATTTACTACCTGGTGCTTATCTGCTTTTATTATCACTGTTTATCATCATCATTACAGCCCTTCACAGGTCCTGATGAACATGGGCCTCCCAGAATGCCACAAAGCACGGTCTGAACCACCATTCATCGAGTTCTGCATGTCTACCAGGTCGTCACTCCATGAGGGGGGTCGCCACTTCGATTACCGGTACGGGCTGCCACTCATATCCCCCATCAGTTGTCGGTTCTTCGAGCTATGGCGGCCCATTGCCGCTGGCTAAATCGTTGGGCCATGTCGGTTACTCTGGTTCTACTGCGGATATCCTCATTCTAAGTTCGCAGTGAGACTCCAACGCCATAGCTCGCTGAGCGACCTTGAGCTTCGAGCACCCGTCTCCGATCAAAAGTCATCACTGGCGCTGGCACTGAATGTCGTTTTCAGGTTTTGATGTATACCTGACGAAAGATGTCGTAGTTTACGGACGCTGCCCAGCCGAGTTGAATCCGTCGATCGGTCGGTTTCTAGTCGGACTGTTTGTCCCATAGCTATCGTCGCAACTCGGCTGTGCTTTCCCAACAACCGCTAGTGACATGGTTATGATCTTTGTTTGTCCATGTTCATCTGTATCTATCCGTTGGGAGACACTGTTAGGTCATTGAGCACAGTGCGGTCCTCGGCGATTCCGCCATAGGACTTTGTCGTCAACGAATCGAAGATGAGTGATTTAATCGCCATTGATGTTAATATCGTTCCAGTCGGTAAGCAAAACGTCTTCCAATGCAGCGGTGAAGAGTTTCGAGATAACGTCTTATCACTGTTTACTATCAATGTTTACTGGCTGCTATTATCAGCTATTACGGTACTATGCTACTACTATCACTTGTTACTAGCTGCTGTTATCAGCTACTATGTTGTACAACTATTACTATCACTGGTTACTAGCTGCTATTATCATCTACTATGCTACTAGCTACTATTCACTATGTTCTATATTCAGCTACTTCTTGGTTCTTCTACTAGTCACCACCTACTACCAATGTTACTGGGCCGCGAGGGCCATAAGGTAGACTCGAGCGTTACTTTAAAGTGAGCCGCTTGTCATTGTCCGTTTTGCCTCTTTATTGTTTAACATTTTCACTATATAATTGTCTTAAATTACAATTTTTATATACACGATTACTTCTTACGCTAATGTACTATACATTATTAAATTGGTAAATTGGTTGTCTATTAGCACACCGTAAAGGTTTCTTAATATATTAACAATGTAAAAATTATAACAAAATATCCCAAATTTTCACAATATTTGGGTACAATAATCTTTAATTTTACTATAAGTAGGAAATAAGTTTCATCACGCAAAATATTCTTTATTTCCTTAATCTATAAATCTTAATCTAATTTAATACCTTGTTTAAAATTCTTCTAGAGCATAAAATTATTTCCATCATTTTCGGGATTAAATATTACGCGGTTAATTAATAATGCCTAGAATGTTCTATAACGGTCGCGCTCTGATTGGTTGACTTTTTTTTGAACAAATAAGAGTTATTTTCTTAACTATTACCAAACGTTGCTCTATACTATAATACTAAGGTTGTAAACATGTTGTAAATTACACTATTGCACTTTTAATATTGTTTTTAATCACTATATTTTAAACACTTTTCGCCGTTCCGAACATCTCTCCTGCTGCAGCGTCGCGACGATCTTCTTTCAGCGGCGCTGCATCCATTTCGGTGAGCAACGTTGCGTCTACTTCGGCAGCGACACAGTTTCCTGATTGTCCAATTAGACCGTTTGCGGTGCGTACCTCCACAGTGCGGATCTGTCCGTCCGCGGTGTACAGCTTCTACACTTCCTCGTGGCCAGGTGTTACGGGGTAACCGCCGTCGGCTATTAGGACTGGATCACCCACCTGGAGATTGGGGCCTCGTTCATGAGGCTCCCGCCGGTTTTGAAATTCCGGTAAATATTTTCGGACCCAACGCTGCCAGAACATGTCGGCAAGTATCTGGGAGCGTCGCCAGTGCTTTTGCTGTCTATGTCCTTCTCATTAAACACTCCAGGTGTCTCGCAGATCCTCCCAAAAGGAAATGATTGAGAGTGATAGACTCGTTGTCGTCGCTGTCTACAGAGATGTGAGTCAATGTTCTGCTGTTTACTCCACCCATAGGCAGCATGGCTAAGACTTCTTCATGGGGATGTCTCTCATGTAGGACGGTATATAATGCGGTCTTCACGCAGCGGACGAGACGTTCCCACACCCCTGCCATGAAAGGCACGGAGGGGGTGATAAAACGCCACACTATGCCTCGGGTTTCTTCTTGAAAAGCCTCCCAAAGTTCCTTATCTGCGTCGTGCATGTTGGTGCCGTTGTCGGAGTAAATCTCGGTAGGGCACTCTCGGCGCGCTGCGAATCTTCTTAAGGCCAGTATTGCAAAGTCTGCGCTGAGACTTGTGACAACTTCTAGGTGGACAGCTCTGGATGTGAGGCAGGTGAAGAGAGCCACATATCTCTTCTGGTGTTTACGCCTCACGGTGACGGATATTGGCACAAAATAGTACAGACCGGTGAAGGAGAACGGTCTCTGGTCATCACCAGAGACCGTTCTCCTCATCAACACGTTTCGCTCATCAGCGAAACGTGCTGGAATGATCACCGGTGGCTGGCGCTGATGGTTGCGCTTTTCTAATGCGACACTTTAAGCATTGGCTCACTATCTTTTCGTGGTGGGTCAGTCGTATCACCCAGTATTGCCGTCGAACCTCGTTTATGGTAGGTTCGGTTCCGCAATGATGCAGGCTTAGATGCGTCCATGTAAAGTTGCGTGATGTAATGATCGCGGTTCAATATAGGTGGCCCTTTCA
The DNA here is from genome assembly GCA_029286625.1 of Parnassius orleans. Classification (NCBI taxonomy): domain Eukaryota; kingdom Metazoa; phylum Arthropoda; class Insecta; order Lepidoptera; family Papilionidae; genus Parnassius; species Parnassius orleans. The sequence goes on from JAGSMP010003325.1 coordinate 3,954, forward strand.
TGTCTTCTGTGACTCCCTTCACGGCGGCTATGCGACTTCGTAAAGCGATGATCCCGTGTTTCAATTCTATTTGGAGCAGTCGTAGGCGGCTGTCATGGGCGACCTTTTATCCTTACGGAGAACGGCTATCTCTTGTTTGAAGGAGTCTTCTTGGATGATACAAATTACGTTTCGGCCTCTCTGATGAATTCAGCCTCGAGTGTGATGCAGTTTTGACATCTGTATTTTCACTCGACTGGGAGGTTGAGCGAGTGTCGCGATTGTTTGTCGATTTCCTCAATCGCGATCTTGTTCTTTATTTCTTCTAGTCTTCTTGTAGAAGGTTCTGTCTGTGATTTTGCGGCAGAGTTTTATAAATTGTAGCACTCGTCTGTAGCCGTAGCTCGCAATAAGCGTTCCCTTTGAAAACTTGACTGGATCGGGGACGGCTTCTCGGTTTGCAGCACGACGCGATTCTACAGAGGTCAAAGTTCTTCCTTCGGTAGGTTTGGAAGACGTAGATGTTAACTTCTTTTCGGGAGAAATAGACACGATGTTGTTTCGTAGTTGTCAGGCATCTCGATATCCTTTTATTGCAGAGGTGCTTTCTCTACGTTCCCGTCTTCTAACTGGGCCTGTTGTTTAGCGTGTTCTCAGATTTCTTGTCTGCCTTCCTCTCTTGATTGGACTGTGATCTTCTCAGGTTGATGATGGGAGATTATAAAGGCAAGTATTATTTTGGTTGCCCTTCTATTTTCTCCTCACTCGTGGTCAGCTCATTGGCCGCATGGACGCGCTGATGCAGAGCTTTAGTATGTACCCCGTGTAGCGCCCATCCTAGTTCGGTGAGCAGGAGCGGTGGCTGGTGCATCGGACCTCTGCGGACTTGATTGGCTATCGAAGTCTCCAATTGTCCTGTCCTATCAGTATCCTCGGATTGCCGAAGTCATATGTCAGCTGCTCCTTTAGGTCTTCTAAGTGATTGCACTTTGCTATGTCTGTTGCACACACAGTCTGTAGCCCTAGGTTCAGGCTTGTGACCGTGCGTGCTCTGAATGCCACCTTTCTGCTGTGGAGACTCTTCAGCGTAACTTTGACTCTTCGGGACCCCGGCGAATCGAGAATAGTGTTCCCGACAGCGGTGATTTTGAGAGGGTCCAACCGCCCTGTAGCTCAAATCTGTTGGCGATCTTTTCATCCATTAATGAGACTGTTGACCCATCGTCCAGGGGCTTATGTGTTACAGCTCCCGCCGTCAATTACTCGTACTGGAATTATTTTAGGTAGGCTTAATGCTTTGACACAACGAATGCCACGGTTTCTTGTGGTTCCTTTTCTATAACCCTATCTTCTCCTTTTTATTTCAGTTGAGAAGTCCATTGTGTATCGCGGTGCATCCATCTATACCACACTTGATGGTTTTGCATCTGTGTTATTGATTTCTGTAGCGTAGACAGCGGAAACAGAAATTATTTTTCTTTGCTAGTTTCCATCTTTTGTTGACATCTGCTTCTTTAAATTTGTTGCAGTCGGATCGTAGTGACCTTCTTTTTCGCACTCTGCATCTTAGAGATGGTTTGGTAGTAGTTGCGTGTGTTCTATGTACTGGACGGCGGTTACTCTGCGCTTCTTTGATAATTTCTGGAGGTGCAAATGCATTGCAGAAACGAGCTTGTTCGGTGACAAAATCGCTGAAGCAGCCGAGGTCTGGTCTGGAGTCGTACTTCTTGGTGTAGATTCTATACCACTGTGCGCGTAGAGAGTTTGGCAGCTTGTCGGTGAAGTGTCGTAGTAGCTCTGCGTTGATGAGGTGTGGTCTCTCTTCAGTGCTCGAAGTGTGACGACGCCTCCTCACTTTGCTCGCGAATGTGCAGATGTCTCTAGGTGCTTCTCCTACAGCGTGCTAATCCTCGCAACTTCTCCGTCTCTGCTTGTGCGATTGAATCCGGACGTCCAAATTGCAGCGCTAGCTCACGCACGATCTTATCTGGCTTAGCATGCCCGATGAGTTCTGAGCTGACTGTTTCAAGGCTCTTCCTTGTAAATTTCTTCTTAGTCTTGCTGTGTTTTCAATATCATTGAAGTAGCCGCGGTTGTTTCGTAGATGACGGAAAAAGCCACTTGGTGTGTACTCCGCTGAAGCTTTGCAGTGTTATTATAGCTTTCGACGCTGAGAAAGTATGCGACGATAGTGATGCACTCTCTGGTTTTGGTTTGTCAGCGAGTGCGGAGATTGCGGATGTGAGCTCTGCTAAAATGGTGGAGCCCCTGCCTTCATTGGTGCAGGGTTCCGGTTGAGCTTCTGTGGCATGGGATCCTTGGGTACATCTTCTAGATAGGGATCCTGGTATGTCAGCTTCTTTTGTGGCTCACAGGTCGACGACTTCCGGGGGTGGCTTTGGTACTGTTTTAATACGTGGGGCCTCCCCTCCGGTGCAGCACCGTCCCCGTGCGGGTCTTCTACCTCAGTCAGTTCAGTCGAGGAATAGACCGTCAGTCCCGTCCGTCCCCCTCAGCTAGCGCCGCCGCCCCGTGCGGTTGTGTTAGCAGACCACGCTCCGTCCCCGTACAGTTGAGAGTACCCTCCGCCTCAGCTAGAGCCACCGCACCCGTGCGGTTGTGTTCGCTGTCCACGCTCACCGTTCCCGTACGGTGAGTGCCCTCCACCTCCTTCGCACAGCTACCCCATGCAGTCGTGCTAGCTGTATCTCACCGTCCCCGTACGGTGGGAGCCTTCCGTCTCCACTAGCCGCCCCGCGCAGTTATGTTGTGCACTCGCGCTCACCGTCCCCGTACGGTGAGCGCCTTCCGCCTCCGCTAGCCGCCGCCCCGTGCGGTTGTGTTAACAGACCGTGCTCGCCGTCCCCGTACAGTGAGTGCATTCGCTCATGCGACTCCACACCTTCACTCCAGCACCGCCGCCCTTTGCGGCTGTGTTGAATTGACCACACTTCCGTCCCCGGACGGTTGTGCCATCCCTTCCCTAAGGGGGTCGTCAACGATTCGGCGGAAGGCATACAGGCCAAAGCCGTTCCCACAGGTGGTGTTTAGTGGGTGGGCACTTCTTCAAAGTGAGTCCCACATATCCACGCAGCCGGCTGCGTGTTATGCTATGAACATTCACCACCTCCCTCCCCGCTTCCGGAGGTTAAATACACAGGTTAAATAAACCAAATAACTGGTTCGATTCCCGCTAATGAAAAAATACTTAAATAAAATGTTAACAAGGTTAGAGTCATGCTTTTTTTATCCATTGTGTAGGTATGTTTATTATTCTGATGTATTCAGTTATGTACCTATTCAGATCAGTTCAGTACTAAGTTATTTAAAAATTAGGTTAAATAAATCAAATAACTGGTTCGATTTCCCGATTTAATGAAAAAAATAAATAAAATGTTAACAATGTTGAGTCATGCTTTTTATCCATTGTGTAGGTATGTTTATTATTCTGATGTTTTCAGTTATGTACCTATTCAGATCAGTTCAGTACTAAGTTATTTAAAAATTAGGTATGTAACAGCACCGATCCTCCGTGGCCTTATGAGATTCTCAAGGCACATTAACATGTTGCCGTATTCACGAGCACTATAAACGTACCTACGCGTTAGGCATTATTAAAATAAAACAAAAACACAAAACGTAACAACAAGAACAATATCATTAATTAATAAATAACAAGTAATAACGACAATAATTTAATAAACAAAACAATTGAACTATCGCTCGTGATAGTCAACACGGAACTGTCTCAAAACTAAAATTATTAATCAATTCCGCCAAAACAAATGCGCATGTTGTAACGTCCTTGAAGAATGTAAATTCCACAGCGCGAGGCGACACGAGGCAGCGTGTGTGTGAAAGGGAAGGGTAGAGTGAGTAGTATACCTAATGCATTGTTTCGTACCGATCTAGATAAGAGTTCGGCGCCCGCGAGGATATTGACCCTATTGTCAGCTGATTTTCTTTTTTAAGTTTCACTGCTGGTTTTATGTTTCAGTATTTTCATGATTTTTTTAGTGAAATATCGTTTCAATTAACTGTAACAACATGATGGAGCGTGAATAAAGTTAATAAAACGTTGTGAAAAGATGATTTTTTTTTCCTCGGGATCGAATTTCTTTGTGACCCATCATCATAGGTATCCTTAGTACTATCATCTGTCTTCGTTTTCGGGAGCGTTTCAAAAATACCCTGTATAATAAATATGTAGAAAAGTCGTGTCTGTTATTCTAATATATTCTTGAAAAAACAAGTCCAGGGGACTAATTAAAGGGTTCTGAAGCCAAATTAGTGGGTTTTAGAATTTTTGTCAATCTGTCTTTCTGTCTTGCTGTCTGTCTGTCTGTGTACTCCGGATTCACGCAAAAACTACTGGACCGATTTACATGAAATTTTTATGTAGATAGTTAGTAACCCGGGACAACTTATAGGCTATTTTTTATCCGATTACGGAACTTCGAAAAAAGAAGGTTAAGTATTTTCCATACATTAGATGTTAATTTTCTATTATATCTTAGTTATAGGTGGTATGACTGGTGTTTTTCAAATAAATACCATATTTATAAATAAAGTAAAATTGTTATTTTATTATAAAAGTGTAATTTCAATAGATAAAAATGACGTATATCAAAAATATGAAAATTGGTAAGGTTTTTATTAGAGTATTTATAATAGCTTGCTTTTGCAACACTAAGAGATTTTTATATTATTGGCTTCTATCGCTGATATTACTAGATAGTATAGTTTTGGCTTTCATTATTTCATCTAACAATAGCGCCATCTACTTACTTCTAAATGAACGAAAATGGTTAGTCATGATAAAATTAAATAATAGAATGCTACTGAACATATGATATAAATAATTGAAAATTCGTTCGTGGCATCGTTGGATGTGTAATTAACTATAAACTAGGTAGGTAGATGTGGTCAACAATCATGCAAATGCTTAGTTTCAGTTTTTATGAATTGTATTTAAACAAATACGAGGGCCGTGTAGTTCGCCATGAGATTTTATCATGGCACGGGAGCAAAACGTGTACGATTCCCTCGAGGATGAATCTGTTGATTTATGTAACATGTATGTAAGCTGCTACTTTTTTACTTTTCATGGGGCAATATATGCAGTTTATATTTCATTCATATTTTCGGGTATGATCTTTTTTGCTTTTACTCTACCGTAATCATAAGGGTTGCAAAGATGAGTAGAACTCATTATCGTTAGCTATCAAAAGTTCACTAAAATTAACATAGGGGCCTCCATAAATTGTCAAGTGGCTGAATATTTGCTATACTTGCCACGCTTGGTAGGTTGGCCACCGCAGCTATTATTATTTTGATCTGTTGTCAGGAAGATATTATGCTGCCCATCTCCTGTTTATTTTCCTATGTCGCATCTACGATGGGACGATATGAGGTGCAGAATTCTTTTCACCGCCACAAAAGGCGAACATTAATCTATTCCTGTTCATGAGTTTAGTGCTTCCTACGTTCACCGTGAATAAAATTTATAAGGAATAAAACAAATTTTAAGGATTTTTGCGTTTAATTTTAACTTTTTATTTCCGATGTTTTGGGCACTTTACAGCACCCATGGTAACGGGAGGACTGAGGTGTTTGACCACCTGATGTCATAGTAAGAATATAATAGATTAGATGCAGTAGTATTAAAGTTGGTAAAAATTACTGCAGTAGTATGCTTGGGTTTGAATTTTATTTTATTAATTATGGGGTCCTTAGCAGATGCTAGCACTCAGCCATCTTCCCTATTTAAATTAGGATGTTTTTGAATTTCAATAGCCTCGCGAATCATCATTGGTAGGAATCGGTGTTCTAATGCAAAGATTTGTTGTCTATCAGATCCGATATAATGGTTGGGACGACACTAAACATATCACTGACATGACATACTTTAGACTTCCCGGAGCGTTGGTGCTTCACATTATCGATATGTTCCTTTACGCGGGTTTTTATGGAACTTTCATCCAAAGATGCATTAGAACCCCCTCGTAAAAAAAGTTAAAATTAAACGTGATAAAATCCGTGACATTAGTTTTATTCCATGTGTAGTATCTACATTATTATTGAACTGCATTTATGAAATTTTGAAGTATATATATTAGAGAAAAATCTGAACAGAGCTTTATAAACATAATCGTATTGCAGAGTAATAATCATTTGATACGTTACATATTCATGACAACGAAAGGCTCCAAGATAAGGTCGACTTGAAGTATCGCGATAAATCTTTGAGGACTATTTTACAAGTGTTGCATCCATCAACCTTAAAAGTTTTTCCCCATCCATATTTTGCTATAACTTTCTCACTGAATATATGAAACCTCAAAACCTAACCTAACCTAACCTAACCTAACCAATTCAATTATAACTTTGCTGATAACTTCCCTGAAAATTCGTCTTTTTCGTTCAAATTTTTTTCTAAATAGTACAACTAATTGTTCCCCATATTCTCCTATGAAATATATGAAAATTTAATATATATATTAAATTTTTACTGTTATATAATAAATATTCACATTTTTCATTATTTTATAGTCGTAAATTAATAAATAAAACATAAAATTATCTCTAACTTTGCTTAAAATTGGTCTTTTCTGTTTATATTTTCTTTTTATATAGTGTAATTAATTGCCCCCTATAATTCCCTGTTGTTTTTTCATAAAATTTTCACAGTTAAATTACTAATTTTCATATAATTCGTTTTCTTAGAATCGTATTTTCATAAAATTTTAAAATTTTTTCAAATCTTCTTTTATTTCGCTCATTTTGCTTCTGTTAGGTCCGTCCCGTGTAGAAACTGCCAACTGCACTCAAATCTGTAAAATAAAACACACGGAATTAGAGAAAATCGCCCTCCCACCCTCCCGGTTTTCATTACTTAAGTAGACTTATAGGATTATTATATCGATTTTATTTTATTTATTAATTTTTCTTTAAGTTATGGTTTTTAATTTGGTATATATGAAAACTGATAGTGTATTGTAAAGCTATGGCTCCTATGGAATCAGATAATCTCCTGCCAGTCACTGCTGCCAACGTCAAGGATATAGACTCATACATTGAAACTGTAAATAAGCT
>JAGSMP010003326.1:0-14078 GCA_029286625.1 Parnassius orleans
TAACCTAACCTAACCTAACCTAACCAATTCAATTATAACTTTGCTGATAACTTCCTGAAAATTCGTCTTTTCGATCAAATTTTTTCTAAATAGTACAACTAATTGTTCCCCATATTCTCCTATGAAATATATGAAAATTTAATATATATATTAAATTTTCACTGTTATATAATAAATATTCACATTTTTCATTATTTTATAGTCGTAAATTAATAAATAAAACATAAAATTATCTCTAACTTTGCTTAAAATTGGTCTTTTCTGTTTATATTTTCTTTTTATATAGTGTAATTAATTGCCCCCTATAATTCCCTGTTGTTTTTTCATAAAATTTTCACAGTTAAATTACTAATTTTCATATAATTCGTTTTCTTAGAATCGTATTTTCATAAAATTTTAAAATTTTTTCAAATCTTCTTTTATTTCGCTCATTTTGCTTCTGTTAGGTCCGTCCCGTGTAGAAACTGCCAACTGCACTCAAATCTGTAAAATAAAACACACGGAATTAGAGAAAATCGCCCTCCCACCCTCCCGGTTTTCATTACTTAAGTAGACTTATAGGATTATTATATCGATTTTATTTTATTTATTAATTTTTCTTTAAGTTATGGTTTTTAATTTGGTATATATGAAAACTGATAGTGTATTGTAAAGCTATGGCTCCTATGGAATCAGATAATCTCCTGCCAGTCACTGCTGCCAACGTCAAGGATATAGACTCATACATTGAAACTGTAAATAAGCTTAGCAGTTGTATTACAAACGCTATTAACGAAGGAAAAAGCGTCACTGCCCTCAACAAAAAATTAGTAGTATTAGCAGCAGATGAAATACGTAGATGCACCTCTACACTTGCCATTTTAAAGTCAGTAGAAACGCCTGCTCTAGACGAAAAATTTAAAAGCGAAATAATAACAAGTGTTCGCGAGGAAATAAAGCAATTAAAATCGGAATTGGCTCCTTCTCTTTTGCCTGTCAAAGCAACTTACGCCAACGTTGCCGCAACAAAGATAAATAAGCCATCAATAATATTACAATCGACAGATCCCAACACTAAGCCGCAAGAAGTGCTAAATAAGTGGAGAAAAAGTGTATCCTTCAAGAAGGAAACTTACGCTCCAGCTAAAGTTCAAACAGGATTCAACGGAAAAGTAAGAATTGAATTTGATACCAAGTCGCAGTGCCAAGAAACCATAGCTCGTATCAATAAAATAGAAGGATTGCAAGCAGAAGAAAGTAAAAGACGTCCACCATTAGTAATACTAAAAGGCATCTCAAAAGACATTGAAAAGGACGAGTTGATAGATATAATTGAACATCAAAACTCTCTATCCAAAGGCAACATCCGTCTCTGCTTTGCTACTTCAAATAGAAACGAAAACTTATACAACGCTGTTTTCGAAGTGAAACCGGAATTATACAAGAGTGTTATAGATATCGGACGTATTGCAATTGACCACCAGCGAGTGCACATAGAGCCGTATTCCCGATTCGTACAGTGCTATAAGTGTTTACTGTTCGGCCACACGAAAAATAAGTGCACTTCAGAAACCAACCGCTGCGCACACTGTGCTTCTGAAGAACATAACATAACCTCTTGCCCTTTTAAGGAAACAGAAAATAAACGCAAGTGTTTCAATTGCACAACTTTAATATTAAAAGCAATAGAAAAGTCGACACAAATCATATAGCGACTAACAAAAACTGTGCCCCTGAATTAAAACTTTTCCAGTGGTAGAGCCGCGCTGCAGCTTCTGCTGTAGCATGGATGGGCCGGCTCGAACCGGGGCGGTACCACGACCTCACAGAATACCAACGTAAAGTAGGAGCTTTGCTTCTGCGTTTCGCTTGGTTAGTGCAGGTGGCCGGAGGCCCAATCCCCCATAACATGGTAGCGGAATTTAAAAAGAAAGAACTACCCCAGGAGGGTACCAGCACCCCTGGTAATGGAGAATCCCTCACTGAGCATCCACGGTCAAGCTACCCTCTTCCTGAGCGTGGGTGCTCAGGCTGCCCCGCGTATTCTGGGGGGGGCAAAATCCCGCTCTATACTAACACTGCACGGGGCAAACAGAGCAATAAAACCATGGCGACCCCTGCCACGCTATCCGTGGACTTCTGCAACATCAGGGGACTTCACTCGAACCTTAACGCCGTCCACTACCATCTAGAGACGGCGAAGCCGGCCTTGCTCTTTTTGACCGAGACGCAGGTGTCTCTCCGGCTGATATTGCATTTCCCTACCGGGATACAAATTAGAACACTTCTTTGTGCCCGGGCTGGAGTTTGCGTATACGTCAGAGAGGATATCTGTTCTCGACGCCTCGGCAGTCTTGAAGGTACGGATCTGTCCATCCTATGGCTGCGCGTAGACAGCGACGACCATCCCCGCGTCTACGGGTGCCTGTATAGGTCCCATAGCGGTAATGCCGACACAGACCGACTCATCGACCACGTCCAAATGGCTACAGATTTCTTGCTACAACAGATCCCATCCGTAGAGATCGTGATACTTGGCGATTTTAACGCCCACCACGCTGAATGGCTCGGTTCACGTTTAACCGATCATGCGGGAGATCTGTTTATGACTTTGCTTTGGCATATGGTCTGACACAACTGATTACTTCGCCTACACGGATTCCAGATGTGGAGGATCATACACCTTCCCTGTTGGACCTTCTACTGACCTCTCATCCGGACGGATATCAGGTTTCCGTCGATGCCCCTCTGGCTCTTCGGACCATTGTCTGATCCGGAGTGTGGTGCCACCACGCTCTCCTCGCGGTTGCGTTCTGCAGGTTGCAGCCGTGTTTGGCATTACAGGTCGGCGGATTGGGATGGAATGCGGTCTTTCTTTGCATCCTACCCATGGGGCGGGTTTGCTTCTCGCCGGATGATCCCAGCGTTGTTGTTGACTCTGTCACCGATGTGGTGCTACAGGAATGGAACTATTTATTCCATCATCTGTGGTACCCATCGGTGGCAGATCGCAGCCTTGGTTTGGTCGCTCCTGTAAGACTGCATTACGCAGTAAGCAGGAGTGTTATCAGGCCTGGGCTGAGGCTTCGGCGGCTCGGGATGTAAACACCAGCATGCTTAAAAAGAAGTATAACTTCGCCTCCAGGTCCTTCAAAAGAGTTATTGCCAAGGCAAAGTCAGAGCACATAGGCAGAATTGGCGAGAAACTAGTTCGCCTTCCTTCGGGAACCCGTGCATTCTGGTCTCTCGCCAAGGCTGTCCAAGGAAATTTCTGTAAGCCATCACTACCATCTCTGCACAGGGAGGATGACTCACTGGCCCACGACGCAAAAGAGAAAGCCGACCTTTTAGGCTCCCTTTTTGCGTCCAACTCGACTCTTGATGACAGGGGGAACACACCGCCGACCATCCCGCAGTGTGAGTGCTCTATGCCTGATGTGCGATTCACACAGTGCTCAGTACGCAAAGCACCTCTCCTGGACATCCACAAGTCGAGTGGGCCTGATGGAATCCCGCCAATTGTGCTGAGGACGTGCGCTCCAGAGTTGGCACCGGTTCTAACGCGTCTTTTTCGGTACTCCTACTCCTAGGCGTTGTCCCGAATTCATGGAAGACAGCTTTCGTGCACCCGATCCCTAAAAAAGGTAACCGCTCTGATCCGTCCAATTACAGGCCTATCGCCATCACCTCCTTGTTCTCGAAAATAATGGAGTCAATTATTAACTGCCAGCTCATGCGGTACCTTGAGGAGCACCAGCTGATTAGTGACTGCCAGTACGGTTTCCGTCGGGGTCACTCAGCTGGTGATCTTCTTGTTTACCTAACACATAGATGGGCGCAGGCGATCGAGTCCAAGGGGGAGGCATTGGCCGTTAGTTTGGACATAGCGAAGGCCTTCGATCGGGTCTGGCACAAAGCGCTTCTTTCGAAGCTTCCTTCCTATGGGCTTCCCGAGAAATTGTGCAATTGGATCACCAGTTTTCTGGCTGATCGGAGCATCAAGGTCGTAGTCGTAGACGGTGCGTGCTCCGATTACAAGACTATTAACGCTGGTGTTCCACAAGGCTGCGTGCTATCACCAACGCTGTTTCTTCTGCATATCAATGATATGTTGCAAACCGGTAACATTCATTGCTATGCGGATGACAGCACTGGTGATGCTCTATACACCGGCCATGCCAATATTTCTCGGGAAAACGTCGCCGAGTACCGGAACAAACTTGTGTCTGAAGTCGAGACTTTGTTGGACAAAGTCTCGGATTGAGGCGACTAAATCTAGTCCAGTTCAATCCCCAGAAGACACAAGTTTGCGCGTTTACCGCTAAAAGGAACCCTTTGTCGTATCACCTCAGTTTCAAGGCACTCCTTGTTGCCTCAGCCAGTATCGGAATCCTCGGCGTTGACATATCGAGTGACGTGCAGTTTCGTGGTCACTTGGAAGAAGGCAAAATTAGCCTCTAAAAGCTTGGCGTGCTCAGTAGAGCGGGCAGTATTTCATGCCGGCACACCGCCTGCAACTTTACAAGGCGCAGGTTCGGCCTCACATGGAATACTGTTCCCATCTCTGGGCAGGGCTCCCCAGTGCCAGCTCCTTCCACTTGACCGCATTCAACGCAGAGCGGATCGAATCGTCGACGACCGAGTTCTTTCCGATCGGCTTGACTCACTAGCACTGCGTAGAGATGTTGCATCTCTTTGCGTATTTTATCGCATGTACCACGGGAGTGCTCTGAGGAATTGTTCGGACTAATTCCAGCCGCTCAATTTGACCATCGCACATCGCGACAAAACTCGCGATACCATCCATACCATCTGGATGATTGGCGGTCCACCACTGTGCGATTTAGAAGATGTTTTCTTCCTCGCACAACTTCCTTGTGGAACCGATTACCACCAGCGATTTTTCCGGACCGATACGACTTAGGGACCTTCAAGAAAAGAGCCTACTCCTTTTAAAAGGCCGGCAACGCATCTGCAATTCTGGTGTTGCAGTTGTTCATGGGCGGCGGTAGTCACTAACATCAGGTGAACCGCAGGCTCGTTTGTCCCTCTCCTATAAAAAAAAAAAAAACTCTTAAAAATAAAATCGATGAACAAACTGATTATGGACAATAGACAATCCACATTTTCACCTACCTCTGACGAGCAAAGATCGCAACCACTTAACTGGGAATCACTTAAAATAATTCAAATCAACCTTGACAAAAGTTATGTTAGCCACCATGAATTTATAAATTACTTTGTAAACAACAATTACGATATAGGGCTCGTATCTGAACCTTACGTAGGCAATCTTAATACCGTTAAAAATATTCAGGGATACGACATATATCAATTTACAAACAATGAACGTGTAAAAGCATGCATTATAGTAAGGACGAGCCTTGGTTCAATTTTAGGTATACGCGAATTCTCAACAGCTAACATATGTGTAGTGCAGCTTCTTAATAGTAAATATCAGTTATTCCTTGCCAGCGTTTACGTAGAACCTAGTAATGATATAAACAACACACTTAATCACTTGGAACTTTTTCTCAAGAGTCACGTCAACAAGCATATAATAATTGGAGGTGATTTTAATGGATGGCATACTGCTTGGGGCTCAAATATTTCTAATAAAAGAGGTCGTAGCGTGCACGATATAATTATGTCAAACGATCTAATATTACTCAATGACGGTAAATTTCCAACCTTTGAGACAGTGACCCATGGGGTAAGCCGTACTTCATTTATAGATTTGACAATAACATCAGCAAATATATCAAATAAAATTGATGGTTGGCAGGTAAACATGAATGCATGTCCCACATCGGAGCATAATGCCATAGAATTCTTTTTAAAACTTAATAATGACACGTTACATCGAAAGAAGAAATCCACTACTTACAGATACAACACCAAAAATGCTGATTGGTCCTCTTTTTGTAATCAGATAAAAACAGTAATGAAAAAAGAACAGTTAGAAACTAAAAACATAGAACTTTTCAACGAACAGGACATAGATAATTACATAAAGGACATAACAAATGTTATTCAAAAAGTCAGCAGCAAAGTATTTAAACATAAAGGAATGGCTAAAACATATATTCCATGGTGGAATTCTGACCTAGAAACACTTAAACTCGGCGTAATCAAACTGCATCACAGAATTCAAACACTAAAGCGTAGCAGGAAACCACTGGATAATATATTACTGGAAAGAAAACAGTTAAAACAAGAATATTTGGAAGCCATTAGGAAAGCATCTACGGAACATTTCAAGGAATTTTGCAGCAAGCAAGGGAAGGAAAATGTCTGGTCGTTAACTAATAGGCTTTTAAAGAATTCTCCACAACCTGTGCTTCCATCTACAATGCGAATAAATTCATCAAACTTCACCACATCATCTAAAGAAACGGCTCATGTGCTCCTAAACAAGTTTTATCCTAATGACACGGAGGACGACACCGAAACACAAAAACGACTTAGACAAAGTATGCCTTGTGAACCAAACACTTCAGATGATCGTTTCTTTACGGAAGAAGAAGTAATCGACTGTCTCAAAACAATCAATCCAAATAAAGCCCCAGGAAACGACCACCTAACCGCGGATATTTGCTTAGCATTCACCACAATATATAAAACAGCCATAAATAAACTACTAAACCGATGTTTTGAAATATCTTACTTTCCAAAGCAATGGAAAATTGCGCATGCCATCATACTTCCTAAACTTAATAAATCAGACTTATCCGATCCTTCCTCTTATCGCCCTATTGGCCTTATAAATGTATTCGGCAAACTTTTTGAGAAATTGTTAAGTAAAAGACTAACATATCACATGAACATAAACAATAAAACAAACCCAAAACAATTTGGATTTAAAGAACAGCTATCTACATGCCACGCACTCAAAAATGCGATCGATATTATTAGCACAGCAAAAAGTAAAAAGGAATTAGTAATTGCCGTTTCATTAGACATACAAGCGGCATTTGATAATGCTTGGTGGCCTATCTTATTTAAACGATTAAAACAAATTAAATGTCCAAGGAATATATATAAAATAATACTTAATTACATAAAAGATCGCTTAGTCACTTTGAATTACGCCGACATCACTGTAAATAAAACTATGACCAGAGGATGCATTCAGGGTTCGGTCTGCGGCCCCCTATTCTGGAACCTCATTCTCGACGACCTCTTTGACATTCCACTACCCGAAGGATGTCATCTACAAGCGTTTGCAGATGATGTCTTGCTAATCGTAGCACACAAAAATGTAAGTAATCTTCAAATGACCGCAAACTCAGCCCTTGAGTTGATCTCTGAATGGGGAAAAGAGGCTAAGCTTAGATTTGGTCCAAACAAAACCCAATTAATAGCGTTTACCCCCAAAGCTAAAATGTCTAAGATTGTAATGTCTGGCATAACTTTAGAGTTCCGCAAAGAAATCAAGCTTTTAGGCGTTATCATTGACAGAAACTTAAAATTTATTGAACATGTAAAGTATATAACAAATAAAGCTCTTAGTATATACAGAAGACTTTGTGTATATGTAAGGCCAACATGGGGAATACACTCTGAAAATATAAGAATAATATATATGCAGGTCATAGAACCTATAATCACGTATGCCGCTGGTATTTGGGGCGGTGCCACCAAATTTAAAATAGTAAAAGACAAATTAATATCACTCCAGCGTGGATTTGCCATCAAGATTATCAGAGCGTTCAAAACAGTTTCCGCCTCTGCTGCAATCTCGTTAGCCTTACTCACCCCTCTTCACTTAAAAGCAATAGAAGTTGCCAAAATAGAAACATCTAAATTATCTGGAAAAACAGAGTTTCTACCTGATGATATTTTAATAGAGAAACCGCTGCCTCCATCACAACTTCTTCATCCAGCTGACAGGAAAACCATTGAAATTAATATAGCAACCACACAAGAAGACATTGATAAAAATTGCAATAACCATACGACGAAGATATTCACAGATGGGAGCAAGCATAATGATGGCAGCACAGGTGCAGCATTTGTAGTACAAATCAATAATATTATAAAAATACGCAAGAAGTACAAACTACATCCAAGCTGTACTGTATTCCAAGCGGAGCTTTTGGCTATAGAAAGAGCCTGCAAATGGGCCTTACAAACAGGTGCAAACAAACTTTCAATACTTACAGATTCACTTTCAGGCTTGAAGGAAATACAAAACAAAGACAGTACAAACCCATTTGTAGTATCCATACATAAAAGTATTCATCAAATATGTAATACAGAAACAGGAACAATTAACTTTATTTGGGTAAAAGCACACACAGGTTTGATCGGTAACGAAGAAGCGGATTCAACAGCCAAACAAGCTGCTAGTTCTCACAGTAGATATGAATACGACAACACTCCTTTAAGCTACTTGAAACATAAGTATAAACAAATAACTTTTAACAATGCCGATTCTTATTACCCAAAACTCCGTTCAAGGACAATATACAAAAAGTATATGTCCTGATCTTGAGTCCATACAAAATCTATGGGAAGCCGTTAAACCCTCTTTTGAGTTTACGCAAATGATGACTGGACATGGATTTAATCTATCTTACCTGTACAGATTTAAAATTAAATCAACTAATAAATGTCCATGCAACGACAACTCTGAACAAACCTTCAAGCACTTAATCGAAGAATGTCCTAGATACTCAAACACCAGGAATGATCACGTAATTACCTGTAACAGCTTAAATATTACCGACACTTTTAGCATAAAGAAAATAATAACCAAGGAATCTTCAGTACTATCATATACGAAACATATAAAAACTATTATTAGAACACTAAAGGATTTTAACAGACACATAACATAGATACCTAGATAACAATAGTAATGTTTTACGTTTTGTAACTATAAATTTGATTTGTGTAACTTAAACAATCCTACTTTTATATATTTTTTTATATAATGTACTATTCTATAAAATCATAACCAATGTAGTATTAATGTTTTAAAATGTAACTTTTGTGTCGCCCGTATCCAATAGCGGGGACCAGTCAATTGTGTAAAGTAGGACACATTTGTACAAAACCTAACCTAACCTTTTTTTTTTTTTTCGGGAAATCCTCATGGACTACCTCCGCCTGGGGAAAGGCGGAGGGGCGTGCCGGACTCTTACCGGCTAAAACCACCCGGTGTCTCCTCGCACGTGCGCGCGGGGCCGCGGGAATCCAAATTCTTCCGCAGCCCCACACTAGTGCTGGCCCGGTCTGTCCGGGCCTCGTCTCCTGCACGGGGTAGTGAGGTGTTCGACTACCCCGTGCATCGCCTCAGAGGCGCGCGCCGACACCCGCTCGCGCCTCCGCCTCGGGTCCATCGAAGAGGGGGGGCGGGGACTTCCCCAAGTCCCTCGCCCCTGGACCCATTCATGGGGGCCGGAAGAGCGCTTAGTAGCGCCCGCTTTCGCGGCCCCAGCGGCGAATCTGGTCTTTGGCTCCGCCGCCAACCGTTTCGGCAGCGGAGGGTAGGAGAGCGGCGCCTGCACGGCTACTCCGACACTCCCCGCGGCCCCACCACCACCGCATCAACGGTGCGGCCCCGTCTGAGTCGCGGAGGATAGCGAGTGGCGCATCGCCATACCAACACCTCTTCCTCCGCGACTCCACCTCGGTTGCAGCGGTAAGGGTAGCGGACCAACCCCTCCCGCAGCAGCCCACCGACACACATCCGAAGTGGGCTCGCCGAGCCCACACGGAGTGGCCACCTCGGGCCGGCCCTACACCTCGGGCCAGCCAAGGGGTTCCTCTTTGTTCACCGCGGGTGACCAAGCCACGGCTACTAAGCCCCCCCGCCACGACAAGGCGGGAACCCGTTCGGGGGGGAACCTAACCTAACCTAACCTAACCTAACCTAACCTAACCTAACCTAACTAACCTAACCTCTCCAAAACAAAGTAGTAACTTTGTTTGATTAAAGCCCATGCGGGCTTAGAGGGAATGAACGAGCGGATAGGCTAGCAAAGAGGCCGCCAAAATTCCAAAGTGAGACCGGATTACGATCTTTGCCCGGTTTCATTCGTCAAGCGTAGCATTCGTATGGCAACGCTAGACGAATGGAATCAAAGATACCAGAATGGCGAGACAGCGAAAATCACAAAGCTGTTTTTCCCAGACGCGAAAGTGGCCTACCGAATAGTGAGAAAATTTGAAGCAAGCAGCGAGACAACTCAAATCATGACGGGGCATGGTGGATTTTCGGAATACTTACACCGTTTTAAGTGTAAAGAGAATCCATCGTGCATTTGCGACCGCGATGTTGAAGAAACTGTGCCACACATTTTGCTGGAGTGTCCCGCATATGCCGCAGAGCGCCTAAAAATAGAAAATGAAATTGAATTAAAGTTAATTAAGGAGAATATAAGTATCATAATGATGAGCAAATACAGAGAAAAATTTATGTGTTATTGTTTGAAAATTGCAAAAATAGTAATAAATAGGAATAAAACTGTTTATAAGGATGCTGTCATAATATATTGTATTATATTACAGATCAGCATTATAAACTAAATTGAAATATGTAAAATATTAATTAAATAGCATATAAGCAATAACTAACAAATGGTATAAGTCATATAAGTATTAAATAAGTTGTCGTTACCCTAGCATTAAGTATTGGAAATTGTTGTGTGCATGCACTAGTTTTAGTTTAAGAGTAGTAGGACTCCCGAACGAAAATCCGGAGTCCTCTACACCCTTTATTATATCAAGGACGAATAAAATAAAAACATGAATTAGAAGTCCGTGTCGAGCTGACAATGTCTCTGACCACTATGTCAGAGGGAAGCAGCAAAGCATACAAAAAAAAAAAAAAACCTAACCTAACCTAACCTAACCTAACCTTTTTTTTTTTTGGGGAAATCCTCATGGACTACCTCCGCCTGGGGAAAGGCGGAGGGGCGTGCCGGACTCTTACCGGCTAAAACCACCCCGGTGTCTCCTCGCACGTGTGCGCGGGGCCGCGGGAATCCAAATTCTTCCGCAGCCCCACACTAGTGCTGGCCCGGTCTATCCGGGCCTCGTCTCCTGCACGGGGTAGTGAGGTGTTCGACTACCCCGTACATCGCCTCAGAGGCGCGCGCCGACACCCGCTCGCGCCTCCGCCTCGGGTCCATCGAAGAGGGGGGGCGGGGACTTCCCCAAGTCCCTCGCCCCTGGACCCATTCATGGGGGCCGGAAGAGCGCTTAGTAGCGCCCGCTTTCGCGGCCCCAGCGGCGAATCTGGTCTTTGGCTCCGCCGCCAACCAAGTTTCGGCCGCGGAGGGTAGGGAGAGCGGCGCCTCGCAATACCGACACTCCTCTCCCCCCGCGGCCCCACCACCACCGCATCAACGGCGCGGCCCCGTCTGAGTCGCGGAGGATAGGGCGAGTGGCGCATCGCCATACCAACACTCCTCTTCCTCCGCGACTCCACCTCGGTTGCAGCGGTAAGGGTAGCGGACCAACCCCTCCCGCAGCAGCCCACCGACACACATCCGAAGTGGGCTCGCCGAGCCCACACGGAGTGGCCACCTCAGGCCGGCCCTACACCTCCAGGCTAGCCAAGGGGTTCCTCTTTGTTCATCGCGGTGACCAAGCCACGGCTACTAAGCCCCCGCCGACAAGGCGGGAACCCGTTCGGGGGAACCTAACCTAACCTAACCTAACCTAACTAACCTAACCTAACCTAACTAACCTAACCTCTCCAAAACAAAGTAGTAACTTTGTTTGATTAAAGCCCATGCGGGCTTAGAGGAATGAACGAGCGGATAGGCTAGCAAAGAGGCCGCCAAAATTCCAAAGTGAGACCGGATTACGATCTTTGCCCGGTTTCATTCGTCAAGCGTAGCATTCGTATGGCAACGCTAGACGAATGGAATCAAAGATACCAGAATGGCGAGACAGCGAAAATCACAAAGCTGTTTTTCCCAGACGCGAAAGTGGCCTACCGAATAGTGAGAAAATTTGAAGCAAGCAGCGAGACAACTCAAATCATGACGGGGCATGGTGGATTTTCGAATACTTACACCGTTTTAAGTGTAAAGAGAATCCATCGTGCATTTGCGACCGCGATGTTGAAGAAACTGTGCACACATTTTGCTGGAGTGTCCCATATGCCGCAGAGCGCCTAAAATAGAAAATGAAATTGAATTAAAGTTAATTAAGGAGAATATAAGTATCATAATGATGAGCAAATACAGAGAAAAATTTATGTGTTATTGTTTGAAAATTGCAAAAATAGTAATAAATAGGAATAAAACTGTTTAAGTAAGGATGCTGTCATAATATATTGTATTATATTACAGATCAGCATTATAAACTAAATTGAAATATGTGTAAAATATTAATTAAATAGCATATAAGCAATAACTAACAAATGGTATAAGTCATATAAGTATTAAATAAGTTGTCATTACCCCTAGCATTAAGTATTGGAAATTGTTGTGTGCATGCACTAGTTTTAGTTTAAGAGTAGTAGGACTCCCGAACGAAAATCCGGAGTCCTCTACACCCTTTATTATATCAAGGACGAATAAAATAAAAACATGAATTAGAAGTCCGTGTCGAGCTGACAATGTCTCTGACCACTATGTCAGAGGGAAGCAGCAAAGCATACAAAAAAAAAAAAAAACCTAACCTAACCTAACCTAACCTTTTTTTTTTTTTTTTTTTTTTTGGGAAATCCTCATGGACTACCACCGCCTGGGGAAAGGCGGAGGGGCGTGCCGGACTCTTACCGGCTAAAACCACCCCGGTGTCTCCTCGCACGTGTGCGCGGGGCCGCGGGAATCCAAATTCTTCCGCAGCCCCACACTAGTGCTGGCCCGGTCTATCCGGGCCTCGTCTCCTGCACGGGGTAGTGAGGTGTTCGACTACCCCGTACATCGCCTCAGAGGCGCGCGCCGACACCCGCTCGCGCCTCCGCCTCGGGTCCATCGAAGAGGGGGGGCGGGGACTTCCCCAAGTCCCTCGCCCCTGGACCCATTCATGGGGGCCGGAAGAGCGCTTAGTAGCGCCCGCTTTCGCGGCCCCAGCGGCGAATCTGATCTTTGGCTCCGCCGCCAACCAAGTTTCGGCAGCGGAGGGTAGGAGAGCGGCGCCTCGCAATACCGACACTACGGTCCCCAGCCACCTGCATCCATTGACTTGCATGTCTTACGGTCATCACTCCATAGGTAGAGGTGCCTACACCTCGCCTGCCATTACAGGGCTGCCACTCGAGAACCTTTCTTTCCCATCGGTTGTCATTCTTCGAGATATAGCCGACCAATCCACTTCAGCCTAGAATCCGTTGGGCTATGTCGTCCTCTGGTTCTACAAACTCAAGTTCAGGTTTCAGAAACCCGAGAATAGCCCTCTCCATAGCTCGCTGAGCGACCTTGAGCTTCCTCCTACATCCAGCAGTGAGGACCACATCTCAGATCATGGGTCATCACTGGCAGTACTCCAGTGTTTGACAATCTTTTTTGGTTTTGATATGCCTGACGAGAAGATGTTCGTAATCTCCCGAACGCTGCCCA
This sequence comes from Parnassius orleans, assembly GCA_029286625.1. NCBI lineage: Eukaryota > Metazoa > Arthropoda > Insecta > Lepidoptera > Papilionidae > Parnassius > Parnassius orleans. The sequence goes on from JAGSMP010003326.1 coordinate 13,506, forward strand.
GCCGGTTGAATCCGTCGATTGACCTCTCGGTCAAGTTGGACTAGTCGGATTATATGTCCCAGGTAAACATACTCGGCAACAACTGAACTTAGTGCTCCAACAACTACACCACATAGGTGGACATGGACGTTACACATGATCTTTGTTTTGTCCATGTTCATCTTAATTCATATCCGTTGGGAGGCACTACTGTATGAGCAAGTGCTTGTTCCTCAACGATTCTGCCATAACTATATCGTCGGCATATCGAGGTGAGTGATGTACTCACCATTGACGTTAATATGTATTATTTCCAGTCCATAGCTTGACTTGGCTTGCATGGGGTTTGAGACAATTAAAATGGCAGATGTCTCTGACCATTTTCCATTTGCAATGGACTCCATCCTGAATCAACAAGCTGTCATTGGGCCTGAAAAAGCATAGTGTCGAACTCATCGCTGAAACGTCCTTCATTGGCAAGAGCACTGGACTTCCTGGCCAAATTTACATGTTGTGCGGTGTAAAGGACCTAGACTCGTAGTAGGGTGCATAAATTGTACAATGTTGGTGCACCATAGGATAGTCCTTGAAGTT
>JAGSMP010003327.1:0-10000 GCA_029286625.1 Parnassius orleans
CCTGCATCCATTGACTTGCATGTCTTACGGTCATCACTCCATAGGTAGAGGTGCCTACACCTCGCCTGCCATTACAGGGCTGCCACTCGAGAACCTTTCTTTCCCATCGGTTGTCATTCTTCGAGATATAGCCGACCAATCCACTTCAGCCTAGAATCCGTTGGGCTATGTCGTCCTCTGGTTCTACAAACTCAAGTTCAGGTTTCAGAAACCCGAGAATAGCCCTCTCCATAGCTCGCTGAGCGACCTTGAGCTTCCTCCTACATCCAGCAGTGAGGACCACATCTCAGATCATGGGTCATCACTGGCAGTACTCCAGTGTTTGACAATCTTTTTTGGTTTTGATATGCCTGACGAGAAGATGTTCGTAATCTCCCGAACGCTGCCCAGCCGGTTGAATCCGTCGATTGACCTCTCGGTCAAGTTGGACTAGTCGGATTATATGTCCCAGGTAAACATACTCGGCAACAACTGAACTTAGTGCTCCAACAACTACACCACATAGGTGGACATGGACGTTACACATGATCTTTGTTTTGTCCATGTTCATCTTAATTCATATCCGTTGGGAGGCACTACTGTATGAGCAAGTGCTTGTTCCTCAACGATTCTGCCATAACTATATCGTCGGCATATCGAGGTGAGTGATGTACTCACCATTGACGTTAATATGTATTATTTCCAGTCCATAGCTTGACTTGGCTTGCATGGGGTTTGAGACAATTAAAATGGCAGATGTCTCTGACCATTTTCCATTTGCAATGGACTCCATCCTGAATCAACAAGCTGTCATTGGGCCTGAAAAAGCATAGTGTCGAACTCATCGCTGAAACGTCCTTCATTGGCAAGAGCACTGGACTTCCTGGCCAAATTTACATGTTGTGCGGTGTAAAGGACCTAGACTCGTAGTAGGGTGCATAAATTGTACAATGTTGGTGCACCATAGGATAGTCCTTGAAGTTGCGAGGCTGTTTCGGAAAGTAAAGTGGTAAAAATATTTCATATTGTGATGGATTACGTCACTAAGTGGCGAAGTCTTCAATTCCAAATCATTCAACTTGCAGATAAATAGTTCATAAGTCTTCTGTCGTTTAGTGCCTTTAGAGATTCACAGCGATCAAGGAAGGATTTTGAGTCTCAAATATTCTAGGAAACTTGATTCACAACAACTTCTTACCATCCTTCTCTGTGCAAAAACTGCTAAAACTATTCAAAAACTGCAAGAGAATTACCAAAATTGACACTCAATTGCTACGGAACACTAATTGACTTAAAACCACATTAATAACAAAAACACAATTTATGCTACTGATTGCTTTAGTTCGCAGTTGTATTGCTTCAAAGTATTGCCAATTCAACACTGCCGGGTCCCAGTCTATACTGGCCTTATAGACTCAAATAGTTCCAGAACGTTGTACTGTAAACATCTAGAATGTTTGAGTACATACCGGTCCCAACTGACTAGGTGTCGATAGTTCTAGAAAGTTCTTCCATGGAAATTTCTAGAAGAATCTTGACTCTCCTAGTTCGTCTACTCGATACTAGAAGGCGCTTATAGTAATTAGTGTCGTCATGTACCAGGCATTAAGTGTAGCACGCGACAGTACCTTGGTTCTGTACTCGAATAGCCATCGTAGCCCTACTGTACAAACACTTCAGCACTTCGATATACCGACAGTCAACTTGGCACTGCTGAAGGGACTGCAGCACCGCCCAAATTTCGACGGAATCAAAGGCTTTCTCATAGTCCACATACGCAAGACAAAGTAGCAGATTGTACTCTTCGGTCTTCTGTACAATTTGCCGAAGGGTATGTATGTGGTCTATGGTGCTAAAACCCTCCGGAAACCGTTCGGGAGACTGGAAGTCGTGGATTCTGCGTGCGAGACGATTCGTAATGACTCGAAAACAGCACGTAGACGCGGCTCAGAAGGAAATCGGTCTGTAGTTCTTCAAGAGCATTGTCGCCTTTCTTGAAGAACAAAACCACCACTTCTGTTCCACGCCACCGGATAGTGCCACCATGGAGGCCGGAATTGAAGAGCTTCTGAAGGAGTTCAAGTACCAGTTTTCCACCCGCTTTCAAAAGCTCCGCTGTAATTCCTTCCTCGTCCGGGGACTTGCCGTTTTTAAGGTGCCGGAAAGTCATAATAATCTCGCTCAGACTGACGTCGGGGATATCATCGGAATAGTGTCGGATAAGATTTGCTCTTTGATTGTTACTCACACTTGCGTGTGGTTCCAACAATGATGTGTACAGCTGCTCATAGAACATCTCAATCTCACTAAAAATCTCAAGTGTCCCGGAAACGATGCTGCCACATTCAGTCTTCAGCTTCGACGGTTTGCTCTTTCTGGCAGACAGATCTCTGGCAAAGACTTTGGAGCCATGGTTCTGCTCGATCGCTTCTTCAATACGAGCAGTATTAAAGTTGGGTAAGTCCCACCGCATGCATTAGGAGATCTGTCTGTTCAGTTGCCTGTATGCTGTCAAATCTGCTGAAGACTGCAGCTTCATTTTCCGTCTAACAGCCATGAGGTTAAGAATGTGATCGGAGAGTTTTTGTGTTCTTCTGCGGCGGGTCTTGCAGCACTTAGCTCCAATCGCATGGATAGTTTCCACGAGCTTGTGTCGTTCATATCGCCTACTGCATTGCAATCTTCTAGGCGCTGAAAACGGTTTTGTACTTCGAGCTGAAAGGTTTCGAGACCTTGGATTAGAGCGCGATGGGGACGGAGCGTTGACTTCATTAGACGACACCTCTCCAACTTAAGGTTTAGGTACAATGTTCCTCTAACCATTCGGTGATCGTTTCCTGTTTTCACCCTCGCGATCACTGAGACATTACTGAACAGTTGCCAACTAGTCATCATAATGAAGTCAATCTCATTTTTTGTTGACCCGTCGGGGCTAGACTAGGTCCACTTCCTGTGGGGCCGCTTCTGGAAGAAAGAGTTCATCATAAAGAGTCCCTATTTCTCCATGAGGTCAACCAGCTGCTGGCCCCTTGGGTTCCGTTGCTCTAATCCAAATTTCCCTACCTTCAGCTCACTGTTCTCTCTTTTGCCTAGTTTTGCATTGAAGTCTCCCATTAAGACCGTATATATCCTCATACATTTCCTCCACCTCCTCATCGGGATGTGCCGAGGTTGGTGCCTGTATGACCTTAAGCGAATACCGTTTGGTGATTCTGAGTATAAGGTACGCAACCCTCGTCGATACACATACAATCTTTACTACGTTGTTAACGAGGGACTTGTGGACAATAAATCCGACACCTCCTTGGGACAGATGGTCGCCCTCCCGGTAATAGAAGAAGTTGGCGGATTCGAGGATTACCGTGTCCTCCCCCTCTCTTCGGGCCTCAGATAATCCTATAATATCCCAGCGCAACTTGTCTATCTCTTCTTCCAGCTCTAGGATCTTCTCGTCAGTGCTCAGGGTACGTGCGTTGTATGTTGCCAGGTCGAGGTCGTCTTAGTGTGGCAACCGACCTCTGGTTAGCACCCCTCTTGCCTTGCCATGGTCATACCGTAGCCAGGAATAGCGGGGCAGCCGTGGACTGGGGTGGTCTCTTTGTAACTTTCATCATGGGGGGTATATTGCCACGCTTGGCGAGCGGCTTGGCAACCGCAGTTTTTTTATTGTGATTTGCTGATATCAGAAAGATGCTGCTGCCCATCTTCTGTCTCAGTTTCCCTCTGTCGCCTCTTACGACATCCACGGGAAGATATAGGGTAATGGGTATACTTACCCACCACTACACGGGGATTTTATAAAATTAATCAACATTTTTTGCTTGTACTTGAACATGAATACAATATAAAAATTATATTATTTTGTATCGAACGATATAATGATGATCAGAATTCGATGCACTTATGTTAGATATAATAATTTAACTGATCATCATAACATTTACAGCCCTTCACAAGTCCACTGCTGAACATGGCCAATGAACGCCACAAAGCACGGTCCTGGACACCTGCATCCATTGACTTCTTGCATGTATTACCAGATCGTCACTCCATCCAGTGGGGGGGCCGCCCTACACTTCGCCTACGTACGAAGCTGCCACTTGAGAACATTTCTTCCCCATCGGTTGTCGATCCTTCGAGCTATATGGCCGGCCTATTGCCACTTCAGCTTACTAATCCGTTGAGCTATGTTGGGCTATGTATATTTAATTATCGTGATTTTATGTTACTTAATGTATATCGTATGTATAATGAAGATCAAAATAACTGACTATCATGGTCCATGAATCTAAACCTCCGCTACCGTTACAGCCCATCATAAGTCCACTGCTGAATATAGGACTTTCTCATTGATTGCAAATATCCCATATTTGCCATAGTTATACGTTTGGCAGGTGGTTTGTAACCGCAGTTTTTATTTTATGTGTTATTGGGGAGAATCTGCTGCCAATATCCTGGTATTTCCCTCTCGCGTCTGACACCCACAGAATGATAATGTTGTAGTAAATATTCTTACACTAGTACTACACAGTCAATACGACCCCCAGTCAAGCCAATTTTGACGCAGAACAAAATTATTGCTGTAATTTAAATGTTCTACATTCCAAAATCTCAATATAAACATTAAAACGTAGAATGCTTTACAAGAGTTGTGAACATAAATAAAGATAATACAGCGACGGAATGCAAAGCGTTCTTGGCACTGCCGCGTGGAAAAGAAACTTTACTGTAAGTGTGATAATTTAGTTATAACAGATGAGAATAGATAATAGTACAAGTATATATTTTTAGAAGGTAGCTATGGGTAAACCAAGGCGCTATCCACGTCAAGATCTCTTTAGAAACTCAGTCTTAAGTGTCCGTAGATTGTATCTTCTGAAAGTTTTTACATTTATACTGGCAAGCTTCGAAACTGCCGACATTTGATACTTTAATAAATAAAAGAGCGTTTAAGATCCCCACAACCTTGGTTAAACATCTTTCGCTCATCATTTCACTGTTCTATTCCATGCATCTAAATAAATTAGTCAATTTATACGGCTAAACGTCCCAACTTGAGGCTGAAACAAAAATGATGAGCTTTTTTTGACTTGGGACTATGAGAAAACAGAAGAAATATTGGTGAACCCTAAATAGGTATTAAAACGGTAGCGGACAGCAATGGCTCCAGCCTTGCCGTCCGATCCCAAGAATTTAATCGTATCACCACTCAAACTTATCCCCAATTGCAAATTCTCACCCTTTTACTTATAATTCTTAGAGATCTATGAAATAGTCTTGCTAGCATTACTCTCTCTCACAAACACAACACACTTATACACACACACACACACACACACACACACACACACTCATACACACTCACACACATACACTCCTAAGTACGCGCTCCTTTAAATTAGAATCTGCTGTTGTCTGTATTTTTCATAATTTTAAGTCATTTTTGCTTTACACATAATTGTTTTACGTAATTTCGACAAATGGCCACTTTATTCTATTGTAAAATCTTTTGTTTGACTCCCACGAGACAGGCCATGACTAGTGTGGGAGTCACAGAACTTTTTTGTATTTTGGCTATGTGTTTTCTGGTAAATAAATAAACGTATTATTATTATTAAATAAATTTATTTATCTTATTATATAATGTATATATACTTGTACTTTTATTGTCTATTCTGTGGTTATAATGACAATAGATTTTCGGGATTAATCCTTTATGGATTTATTTTTATAAAAACTAAAAATGTTATAGTTTCATGATTAAGTTATAATACATTAATATAATTCTTTAATATCAAAAAAATTACATATACAGGTACACATAAATAAAACTGAAGTGTCTGTTTATAATATTGAAATAACTGGCTTCTTTTAAGCTCAGGGGGTTATTTGCATGCTATTAAGACATAAACAACCATTTTTTAATTTATTTGTCTCTCTGTCCGGGCTAATCTTCAGAATGGCCGTACCGATTATGATGAAACTTTATGAACAGATAGTAAGCAATACCAGTACGGATTCAAGTCTATATATTATCCGAAAGACTTGAGAATTAAAAAAAAAAGGAAAATTCATAAAATAAATGATCTTAAATCTAAATAACGCCACATTAACAGAAACTGTCCAGGCGAAATGAAGGCGAGTCACAAGGCAGTAATAATATAATAACCCATTTTTATATACAAGAAAGGGTGAGACGTTCAAAAACACGCACACAGTCCACCAGTATATGTCATGTGGCTCATAGACCACAGACATATTTACCCATGATTAAAACAAACATTTTCTCAAGATATTACATACAAAAAATATTTAGGTTAGATAAACGTCCTACATTTTACAGAGTAATTTTGTTGATACGAGATTCTTTTGCACTATATTTGAAAATATGACATACCGTTAGACTCGGCTCGGTGACTCGAGGCAATTTAGACTAAAATTGCATGTTCGTATGAACTCGTATGTATTTTACAAAATCTGAGGAAAGTCATTTCAAGCGGTATTATTCTTTTATTTTACCGGTAAAAGTATTTTCAACCGAGTTCCAAAAACGAGAAGGTTCTATACATGACGTGTTTTGTTTGTATGTTCCCACCAATTTTTCGAAACAGCTGAACCGATTAAATGGTTCATCTTTATTAAATAGGTTATATACTTTAGGGTGATACCATATCATTTGAAATAAATTATATAAGTATTTAGTTTTAATTTTATTAATTATAGGACCCCAAGCAGGTGGTAGTACCCAGCCACCTTCTATATTGAATTAGGATGTATTTTTAATTTTAATAACCTAACATGATATTCCGTAGTCCACTCAAAGGTACAATATATATTATAAAAAAAAGTGAAATCGACTTCAAAAACAAAATGACCACACGTAAGCTTCTGAGTCAGGACACTAATTCTTCCTTAATTAGTTCGTACTACGTACGTATACTAAAATACAATACCTGACCACCACTACCGATTTCAAGTTGTTATGTCGAAATTTTATTCTTTTTGTTTTAGAATTAGTATCTTTTAAAAGGTTATTTAATATTTATATTAAATGTAAAATAATTTTACTGTTTAAAAATACATTTTTACTGTTGGGCAGTGTATTGATATTATAATAATATCACGTATTCTGATTGGAAAATGCTGCGATTACAAACAACTGATGATTAAACACAATACGGTAATGACACTGCATTAACTCTTTTATAATATGCTTGTGTTAGTACCTTTATTAAAAGTATATAACCACCTGGATTAAATAATGTTATAACGTAACCGCTACCTTATATCTTCCCGTTGGTGTCGTAGGCGACAGAAACTAAAGCAGAAAATGGCCATGGTACCTACTTGATAAATTAAAAATAATAATAAACTGCGGTTGTCAACCCTTACCTGCCTAGCGTAACGCTATGACAAAATCCTCCTTATGAGGCAATCTGTAGGAGAATTACATGTTCTACAGTGAATCAGGCTGAGATCTATAGACCGTACTTTTGCTTTGCTCAGACTACACTTACGAAAAACTTAGCTGAGTTGCTTTTGATGCTTAGCATGATCTTTGATTCTGAATTTATAGTTATATCATAATCATCATCATCATCATTACAGCCCATCACAAGTCCACTGCTGAACATAGGCCTCCCAAAGAATGCCACAAAACACAGTCTTGAGCCTCCATCCATCGAATTCGCCATGTCTTACTAGGTTGCCACTCTATAAAGTGGGAGATGCCTTCACTTCGCCTACGTGTACAGAGGCTGCCACATGAGAACCTTTTCCCCCATCGGTTGTCAGTTCTTCCACGAGCTATGCTGCTTGACCCATTGCCACTTCAGCTTACTAATCCTTTGGGCTACGTCGGTCTGGTTCTACAGCGGGATATCCTCAATAGCGATTATCGCCAAGTTTATCACGCGAAACCCCCGACATAGCCTCTCCCACTTGGCTTACCATGGGAGAGGACTATGCTCATACTATTGAATCGGGCTAGATTAAGCTAAGCTGAGCCTTAGCATATCTCAGAGAGTCAATTAATGTATCCTTCATTCCGCGCATTATGTTCTTGATTTTACTGTTAAGAATTTAAAAATATGAGTGTTAAAAAACAATGGTCAAATTGTATTTTATAAATAAGTTATTATTACATAAAATAGAAAATGGGCATTTAAGGAAGATAAAATACATTTAACCAATTTTAGTTAAAATATGAGAAAGAAACTGAACGTTTGGTCAGCCGGTCGCGCGCTCTCAAATCACTGTTTCAAACGTGAACCTTTCGGTTTAATCCAATGCAGGTGTGCATTTTAAGCTTTTTTAGTTATATTTTAAATGCTGATCTTTTTTGACGACTAGCGGAAACTTGTATCCTACCTATATACCTACCTACGTATTCGACCTACCTTGCCGGAATTTAGACCCGACATTATTTGGGCTTTTCTATGTACTAATTCTAGCACGGAATGAGTTCAACCAAAACTCTTACCCAGGCTATATGACAGAAACGAATTTAGAAGAAAGATACCGTTTCACTAAACTCACTGTTTTGATATCAATATAACCATTAATAATTGCCAAGTTAGATCATTTTGACAATAGAGTCTTGCCTATTTCTCGAAACTGCAATTTCTCATTGCATTAGATTTTATGCTACTGTTTCCAGATAATATTTGTTTCATAGAATAGAATAGATTTTTTTATTCTAATATATATTATCCATATAAATATTTTTTATTAAATATAATATATAAACAATATGTATGATATTTTATAATAATTTATATATATACACAATCAGGTCATAAGTATTGTCACTGCAGTAAAAACTTTTCTTTGCAGAATGCTGGCACAAAAGTTTATTAAATTCGAATTTCCAATTGTGCATGAAAATAAAACTATACTTTTTAAATTTTACTCATTTTTAAATATGGAGTGGACACTTAAAGAGACCGTGTTGCAGTTATTGCGTTGCATCGTTGCGGTTACGCCAATTCAAATACGACTGCTGAAAATTTGAATATAACCAAAATTCGTTTATCGTACCATCAAACGATACAATGAAGACTCAGTATAGATGACAGGTCAAGAAGTGGTCGCCCTCGGTCTTGGGACTCAGCGATAACCATGTGAGGCGCGAATTCAAGAAATCCCAAACGTAAGCAGAAACTGTTGGCCTTCGGATGGGGTTAAACTTGGAACTGGTGAAAAGAGTGTTAAATGAAGACTTAGGGCTTCAGGGCATATCTGAAGAAAACAGGACATCGTTTGAATGCTCATCTAATGGACCTGAGACTGAAGAGTATGCCTTTTGTTGAAGAAGCGGTACGGGAAAAATATCAGGAAATTCTTTTTCGGATGAAAAAATTTTTTACCTTAGAAGAGCTACAACAAACAATGATAAGGTGCTTTGCCAGATGGTGAAGCGAGCAACCATTATTCGATGATATTGTCCAACGAGGTCATTTTTTTATCCTCGCTCATGGTATGGTTGGGGTTTCTTATTGGGGCGTAACAGAGGTACATTTTGTGAAGGTGTAAAAACGAATGCAGTTGTGTATCAAAATACGGTCCTGAGAACCTTGGAACTAATTTCTCATACCATGTTCAATAACGACTGGTATTCCAAAGATTCAGCGCCAGCTCCTGACGAAAATACACAAGACTGGCTGGCGGCGCGTGAGAATCGACTTCATCCGGCACGGGCTGGCCCTCCTCGGTCAGATTTGAATCCGTTAGATTACAAGATATGGCAACACTTGGAAAAGGCGTGCTCAAAGCCTCATCCCAATTTAAATCCCTCAGAAGTATCCTTGATTAAGGCAGCCGCCGATATTGACATGGACCTCGTTCGTACTTGCGATGAACTTTAGCCGCATAGATTGAAGGCCTGTATTCAAAATCACGGAGGTCATTTTAGAATAAACTTTAGTGTCTATAGATATGTTTTATTAAATTCATTTAATTTATATATATGGTTATAATGAATAAACTTGTTTCAATTATTTTATATATAAATATATATATA
>JAGSMP010003328.1:0-12079 GCA_029286625.1 Parnassius orleans
ATTCATTTAACTGCATTTAGGTATAAATAACTTATGTATTCAGCAAGTTGACAATACCAAATGGCATCAAACATGGATCCTGAATTTATGCCAGCCATAGTAGATAGACAGTATAGATAGCACATATATTTACGTGTAAATAAGTACTTATTATTTGTACTAGAAGCAAATATACAGTTTGCATAATATTGTAACTTAGAGAAGTTTTTTACTTGTGTAATGGTTATATCCTTGTTGATCAGATGCTTCTGTTATCCTTAGACTGATGTGTTGTTAACTCTGCTGTAAGGAATATTATTTTGTCATCTACTATCAGATAATTAATATAAAAATAATATCCTTTTCCCCTACATGAAACTAGTGAAAATAAGAAATCAGACAACTTTTACATAGTCAAATATTGTTGATGTAAATCCATAACTACTATTTGTGTATTTGATCATATTGAGCTGATTAATGGTGTATATTTTATAATAATTTCTTATTTATTTAACATACAGGCAGAGACAACAAAATACTGACAGAAATATGGAAATGTATTTTATTGACATTGAAGTATAGTATATATATAGTCTTATACAATATTCATTAAATTTTTTCAGGTGGATCGCTTAGAATAAATGTGTATGTCTTGTAGGCTGAAATCTTGCAGAGCTGCTCGTAGGTATAGACAAAAGTATATGGATATTGAATACAACAGTCTTATATCATATCTCACAACATTGATAATATACTTCTGATTCATGTTATTATCAAGTTATTTTGAAAATATCTTTTGAAATGATAATGATTGACAATAATAAATACAATTAAATTATAAATGTGTTTTTGTTATCCTTACACAACCAGTTTAAAACATCTTACTTCATATTTATCAGTGTGTAATGACATAGATAAACATGATATTACCTAGTCATTTTTGCTTTAATGGTGTTTGGGGTATGATAACTAATCAGTTAATATATTTTAAAACAATGTTTACACACTGCACCTTTACTAATCAACCAAAACATATTAAAACAAAGTCTTGACACCGCACCGTCTGTTTGTCTGTTCCACTATTAGATTACACTATAGCCTGCTTTAAATAACTACAACAATATGCAGTGGCATTTTACTTTGTGTTTTATTCTTATACAACCAGTTCAAAACAGCTTCCTACTAAATAATTTAAAGGTAATATTATAAATAGACATATTATCCGTTATTCATCTTGGCTTTAATCATATTTATTTAATTACTGTAGTGGTGTGTGTGATGTATATTCACTAATCAATTAATACCTGTAAAAAATAGTCTCCACACCACGTTTGTTTGTCTGTGCACTGTTTTGCCGGAACTGCTAAAAGGATTTTCCATCTCTCTTAAAATATCTATAATTACTGAATGTACCTACAACTTTGTTTAATACTATTAATTAAGTTTATTCTATTCTATATATACACTATTCTAACTCATAATATTGGTGAAAACTACTATAAAATCGCTTTTAGTTTGTTTTAAGGTTATTGCGATATTCATATTTTAATTTTTAATTTCTCAGAATGTCCCAATGCGATAAAACTAATATTAATTTTGTAATCTATAGATTATAAGAATAACTCAACATAAATTTCATTGAGGTTCACTAAAATTGTAGGCCCATTCTCCACAAAAAGAAACTGTCTCCTTTCACTTACAATCTATATTTATACGATCCGAACCGGTAAGTATGTAAATCTAGGTATGAAGACAATATATTAAAATATTAAGAGCAATGTTTATGATATGCATTTAACCTGGCGTCATGGGGTGGAAAAGTGTTACACGGACGTGGGGGTGGGTCATACAGACCCGCTTATTAGATATGAATTATACCAGTACTTTATTTAAAAATAAAGATAATATTTCTTCGCATTAATTTTTTAGGTATTCATATAAATAAATAAAAGAAAAATATCACATAATATTATGTTTTAATCATATTAATAAGGCATTTAAAAAAAAACCAAAAAAAAAGTCAACAAAATCTTTCCCTTCTAGTTAAATGTAACTCTATTATTAATTAACAATTACTCTTAATGTTTTAATGGCACATTTTATAGGCATCTAGAATATCTTTAGAAATAAAATAATTAAATATCAATCCGCATCATTATCATTGGTACAGTCAGCACAGAAAGGTTAGACAATATGTTCTAAACAAATATGTTTGTTGCAACTCTCGCAAGTATAAATTGTTTTACGGTCTTTCTTGGCTGGACACATCTGTCACCTTTTGCTAATATTAGCTTGCCTGAGGTTCCGTGAAGACTCGTCAACAAATTGTCTAATCTTTACGCAACTTGCGTGGTAGGCGTAAGACATTTGGTCGAAGTCTTGGTGTTCCATGACAAGACTGAGGCTAAGGTTTTTTATAAATCGTCTTCGTTTTGTACGTCAATTATTATAAATTCTATTTACTATTAGGCCATAAATAGTGGCTATGTTCAATGAAGCATAAAATATTGTCATGGCCACCTCTTAGAATTGCGACTTACGTCATACGCTGTTCGATAGCATAGATAGCGGAATATCATCATCATCAGAGTCTGACAATTCTTGCTCTGTGTCACTGTTGAATACGCTCACCAAGTGATCTTCTTCATCAAACTCCTGATCTGACAGCGTAATATCCGAGTCAGACTCTTGTAGAATTGACAATATACGCTGTCATTCTGCTCTTCTCGATCCATTTTTAACTACCTACAAAACACAATAAAATATATAATATTATATATTACACTAAAATCATAAACAATAAAAAAATATGTATAATAAGGATAAATATATTGTAAAGAATTGAAATCGGATGTATACAAAATAGCGCAAATTGCACTAAATGCGGGATGGGTCTCACTTACCTTTTTCAACTTTGTGCACGTAACTCTTAGTGCGATCGCCGCTCCACTATCTGTTACCTGCAACACCTAGAACGACTCAACAGCTCCAGCTACTGAGAAGAACGGCAACGTCGTACGCATAGTAACCGAACTTCAAACAAAATAAAATGTGCTGGTCTCACAGACCAACCCCATGGCGCCGGGTTAAGATATTTTAACGACTCCACCCCTCATCTCTTTATTTCTTTCTTTAGAATTTATATCTTTAAGACATATAAAATTTACATGACCAGAATATTACGCATATATTGATCTTTCTAAAGGTTTAAATATAGGCCGTTTAACAAATTTATGGCGTGATCGTCTTATTCAGGACGCTTATTTACGTTGTGTTTGTATAGTAACTTAGTTCTTTTAGGTGTTTCTTGGAAGAATGAATATTCACGAAAGCAATCGTTAGCTGTTGATATTGCCTTATAAGCTATAGAACCGCGTTCACGAAGACAGGGCTCAAAAAGGGTTAAGAACATTAAATCGTCCCTATTTCACTTGTGGTTCACAACAGTCAATTTCTTATTAATTAATCCCTTCCCTTGGAAAACACAATATTTATATCAAATACAAGATACAAGGGCTGTCTCCCACATTTAAAAAAATGTGGGGAGGCACTCCTCACGCCGTGTGTGGTGAGCGCCAACCAACCAGCGCGCCCCCGAAAGGACGTTAAGTTGGGAACTGGACCGTAGTTCACAGCAAAATAACTGGCGTACCAGTAAAAGGGCTTGGCCCTTGTTAGCGTGCACAAACATCGACCAAGTCGCGCATGTCAATGCGTGTAAAAACCAGAATACGATCGAATCCAGCCACAGTGAATGTACGTCACAGGGTTTGAAACACATCGAATAATAGGCACACTGGCAATAAAGCCTTCATGGCGCCCCACCTGCCAAACCGCCGTTCCTGCAGACGTAATGTAAGTGTAAAACATCACCACGATTGCATTATCAGCACGTCAATTGGCCGCAGACTGTACATACATACATAAATACAAACATCAATATACAAATATATAATTTATATATTATAAGAAAACATAATATAATACAAGATATATAAAGATACGTAATATACTGATGAAACTAATATACAGAATTACACCTATAATAATGACGAAACTTTTAACAGTTGTAAAGCAATTTTAAGAAAATGATCTGGAACATTCTTCTTAAATGTTTATTCTAGTAGGTTTTTCTTTTCAGGCAGGTCATTTTATAGGCGCGGACTTGGACAGCAAATGATGAAGATATGAAACTCGAACGGTGAAGGGGTATAAAGAGAGCAAGAGTCTCCGATGAACAGAAGCTGTCTCATAGGTGTCCGCAGAAACTGAAACTTAAGTTTCAGATAATTTGGATAGTGGTTATCGAATAAAATAGAAAACTGTGTTAAATATCGTAATTTGTCTTCGCTGATGAATTGGAAGCCATTTAAGCTGAATGCGGAATGAGGATACATGATCAAACTTGCGAAGACGAAAATAAAACGGATACAGTTATTGACGAGACAGATCCAGCTTATCAAGGAAAACCTCATTGAGATCAGGAAAACATCAACGCATAGTCAATAATAGGCAAAATAAGTTGCACCAGAGTTATCTTTACCTTGACCGGAAGAAATTTCCTGAGACGGTTCAAAGCACTGAGCTTAGCGAAAACAGAACCACTGATGTTCTGAATTTGGGTGGACAACAGGTTGTGTCAAAGTAGATAGATTTTAACGCTGTCAGAATACGGTATGATAGAATTATCAAACGTGACAGGTGCAACGCAATGGACATAAGCTTACACAATTGTTGAGCACTACCAATTATTATAGCTTGGCATTTATTGGGGTTACTAATACCAAACTAACGAGACCAACTATGGAATTAGTTAAATCCATATTGAGTCTGGCAATAGCGTCACACAAAGTTCACGTCTGCTTGAACATATATTTGCAGGTCATCAGCGTAAAGATGGTAAGAGTAGTTAAGTTGAGAGAAAGTTAATAAAATGAGAAGAAGTGAGATAATATTCACCTGGCACGCCAGTGGAGAGTTAACACCAGTCAGATATGTCGACCATTAATGACAGCTTGCTGACGTACAAAGGTAGGAAGAAACCAGTTTACAAGTAGATGAAAATTTGAGATTTTGAAGCATGGCAAGGAGGATATCAGGGAAATCATGTTGAACGCATTTGTAAAATCAACCAATACAAGTACTGTGACCTTTCTATTCTCCATGCCCTCGAATGTTCATTGTGACTTTGAAAAGTTCAGTGGTCGTGCTGTGTCCAGGCCGAAAGCCAGATTGAAACTGAGATAGCAAGTTATTTCTACAAATAAAGTCAGACAATTGTTGGTGAACTATAGATCATTTACTTGTTAGTCTGTCTTTCTAGGTGGAATTTAGTAATTGATTTCAAACTAACTTCCGATGAGGTGGAAACTTGAAATCTTATATAAAGCTCAAATTCGGAAGACAATGGAGTAAAATGATTGAAAAAAGCAACTTCATATTAAATTACATTCACGAACTTTTGACTTCCCTCATAAGAGAATATAATAATTGACCCTTATTGATGTTGCGTTGATGTGTCTTATTTTTCTAGGAGTCTCTTAGAAGAATGAATATAAATTATAGCAATCGATAGCTTTCGAATCGAAAGCTTTTACGAATAAAATATATTAAACTAGAACCAAGAAACATAAAGTGGTGATCCTACGTGAATAAAAATTTGCCGACGTAATTTAACGAAATTTTAAATTAGAAAATTAAAATTAAAAATTTTAAATTAGAGCCTGCCTGCAACTGGAAGGAGAGTTCGAAACTGAGTAAGGTGCAGTCATCATCGGTGGGAGGCTGCGTGCAAGGGGTCACCGGTTATCAGTGACTGATCGCACATCAGGTATGGAATTTTTGTAGACACTGGTGCTAATATTTCAGTGATTCCGCGACGCGTAAATATATGAATAGTGGTGTGAGGAAATACGTGATTTACAAAGCAAATGGAACACAGATTAAAACGTATGGTGAAAAACGTTAGTCTTAGATCTTAAATTACACCAGAGCTCTCAGATAGACCTTTGTAATTTGTGATGTAAAACAGCCATATTAGGGGCAGATTTTGAAACACCATAAGTTAATTATTGATATAAGGTCACAATTTTAATGTCTCAGGTACTTTAATTAATTTTAATAAGTCGTCAATTAAAACGGTAGATGATAATCACACGTATGCTGATTTATTAAATAGTTTTCCGACATCACAGCCCATGTCCTTCAAGGAGTTTATCACCACATTGAGACCTCAGGGTCGCCCATCACATGCCGACCTCCTACTTCCCGTGGGACGTTGTGAAGGTAAGGGAAGATTGATGCAAAATGGGTATTTATGAGCCTAGTAGTAGTAGCTTGTCTAATCCATACATTGCGTTTTAAAAAGACGGTAGCATTCGTCCGTGTGGTGACTGGGCGTTAAATGCACAAACTAAACCGGACAGATACCCAATTCCTCGCCTGCAAGTTTTTACTTATTTGTTATCTGGTATAAACATCTTTTCCCGTATTGTCCTAAAAAGAGCCTATCATAATATCATGATGACCCCGGAAGATATCGAATAAACGGCAATTGCCACACCTTTCGGATCATTTAAATTTATGAGGATGATTTTCAGTTTAAAAAACGCAGCACAAACTTTCCTAAGATTTATGCAAAATACAGTTTAACAAGTATTAAATTTTTTGTTTTGTTACATAGATGACCTTATCATTGCTAGCAACACAGAGGAAGAACACCGTGAGCATTTAAAAACAATTTTTGAACGTTTCACAGAATTTGGAATAACAATTAATTTGCAAAAATGTAGTTTTGGTAAAAAAAGGGTTATGAAGTTTTGACAGAAGGCATTAAACCGCTAAGTGAAAAAGTAGGTGTAATAGCTAATTTCCCGAAACCAGGAACTGTTTGTCAATTACGACGATTCCTAGGAATGTTAAATTTCTATAGACAGCACATACCTAATGCAATTCAAAATCCAGCCATATTAAATGAGTATTTTAAAAAATCTAAAAAGAAACGAAACAATACTGAAGTAATTTGGACACAGGAAGCGAATGACTGTAAAATTGATTTGCAAAAGGCTGTTACTTTATCTCATCCTCTACCCGACGTTCCGTTAGCATTGATGACAGATGCATCAAATATCGGTATAGGTGCCGTACTACAACAAAACATAACGAATTTGAAACCTTTAGGTATTTAAAAAAATGAATGGGACAGAAAAGAAGTACAGCACTATGACCGAGAACTACAAGCAGTATTTTCAGCGGTGAATATTTTCGAAATTTAATTGAATGCAAATTTAATTTTTTTACGGATCATAAACCACTTTATTTTGCATTAAAAGGTGATAGGTAGCAGTACAGAAACACCTAGACGCAATCGTCAGTTGGCATACATCAGCAAATATACAACGGATATTCGTCATATAACTGGAGAACTTGCACATGCACAGTTGTACATTGAAAAATTGAAAAAAGTAATTCTAATAATCATTTGATATTTAAAAACTTACCATTGCCTAATAGTAAATAATCTTTGTATTGCGAATTTCCTAGCAAAATTAGACCGTATGTACCAGAAAAATTTAGAAAAATAATTTATAATTCAATTCTACAACTAAGCCATCCAGGAATCTAGCGTCTCGTAAGATGACTAAAGACAGATTTTTGGCCGAATATAAATAAAGACATAGGTATTTGATGGTGAATGCCAACGCGCCTAAAATCAATAGGCAAATTGTTTCCAATTTAGGTACTTTTGAAAAGTGTAAGAGATTTGAACACATACACGTTGACATTGTCGGTCCGTTACCTATCACGGAAGATGGATTTCAGTACTGTGTTACGATGATTGATAGGGCCACGGGTTGGCCGTAAGCGGTCAGAGTTAAGGATATTTCGGCCAAAACCGTCGCTAAAGATGTTTATGATTCGTGGATCGCACGTTTTAGATGTCCTGTTAAACTTACTTGTGACCAGGGCCGCCTATTCGAAAGGAATATTTTTAGCGCGCTATTGAAATTTTGGGCGTAGAACGAATACGCACTCCGTATCACCCGCAGTCGAACGGGATGATTGAACGCTGGCACAGATCATTTAAGGCATTTCTTAGGCGAGCTCAAGATAATTGGTGGAAATTACCGTCCGTACTTTTAGGCCTCAGCGCAGGACCGCGAGGGGATACGGGGGTTAGTGCCGCTCAGATGACATAATATGGTCAAAGTTAAAGATTTCCATCGGAATTCTATGTTGATTCTAAGGAAAACGCGTACGAAGTTTATGATTATGTTCACAAATTGAGGAATACTATTAATAAATTGAAACCGAAACGAATGTCACATAGGGACACGCGGTCAATTTTTGTTCATCCGGAAATAAAAAATTGTAAATATGTATTCGTGAGAAATGATGTTCTATAAAGGTCTTTACAGTCACCTTATGATGGTGCCCAATTTAAAATGACAAGATAAAGTTTTTGATCAAGCTACCCGATAGAAAAGTTAATATATCTATAGATAGGCTGAAATCAGCATTCTTAATTCGAGACGACAGTATGGTGAAAGCGGTTCTGAGACATTCCACTTTTGGTAATAGTGATAAGATTACTAAAATTTTAATGTAATTGTGTTTGATAATTTTAAGCACAACTCAACACATTACGTACGTAGACGCCGGACCTTACACACGTACCTAGCAAACTAGTTCGCAATTACTCATTAACGCGATTCTCAAACTTTTTATCACCTTGATGAGCTATTAAAATATGTTCAAGTGTACGCGTTGTGACGGAGATTTCAGAGATGGGGTAAGTGATCCGTTTGCCAAGAGGGTTTGACTTTCCATGCGCTGGATTAACGGAAGCTGGCTACCGTAGGTTAGGCGAGGATAGAAGAAATAACTGGAGATGCACATCTTGCAAGGGCGCCAAAGCTCTTAGTCCGCTAAACCTACCTTCAAAAAATACACCTTCTGTTAAGTCTCCTTCACCTGTGGACATGGGATGATTGCTGGAGCTTAAAAGCCTATCTTCACTTGATATGAACTCACTTCCCTTAATAGCAAGCGTCAAGGCTATACAAGCTGATGTGGCCGACCTAAAGTCCATAAAGGCCGATATCGAAGATCTTAAGCTTATGAAGCTGGGTGGCTGATATAGAGGACCTCATTGGAATTTATTCAGTGCTCTGTTGAATCATTGAATAGTAGGATCACGGAAATAAATCAATAAATCAGACTTTGCTGAAGACTAAAGGATGTAGTTCAATTGAAGCGTTTTGAGAACTTTGAAGACTCCATGCGAATTTGAACAAAGGTCTCGTATGAATAACATCGAGATCAGGAATGATGTCTCCATCAGAAAACCTTTTCGAGATATTTAGTAAGCTTGGAATCATATTAATTGTGTCATCCCTAAAAATCAAATTAATTACATTGCGAGGATTCCTATGCGAAATGATAAACTAAACAAAACAATTATCATCTCAGTGCATAATAGATACCTTAAGGAGGACTGTATGCAGCGAAAAGCGCACCTGTTCCAGCGGACCTGGGTTTAAAGGTGACAATAGAAGATATTTATTGACCATCTTACTCTGGAAAACAAGATGTTGCTAAATAAAGCCAAAAACAAGCCAAGGCAAGCAGTTTGCCTTTGTTTGGGTAAAGGATGCAAAAATTTGTGAAAAAACCCAACGTCTCATATAATTACAATAAAATCGGACTCCGATTTAAAAAGTTCCTAGTCATTACAATTAGCGCTTTGATATTGTTAAAATCATCTTCCTGTTTTAACTGTGTTTTGGTTAGTTTGAGAAACGCTTGCTCTCTAACATTTAAGTTTGTTTACCTACTTGATATCGTTATGCATTCGTACTCACTGCACACTTGTTTACTCAATCATATTATATCGCTCCACCGTCTATTTGCTTTTGCATTTTGTATCTTTGTTTACTTATAGCCTTATTGTATTATTAGTTTTTTAAATGTTGCCTACAAGTTTAATTTTTTTACATCTTTTCAAACATATTGCTTTATTCCGCCTTTCTACACTTATTACTTGTTATTATAATTAATTATGTACTAGTTTTATGGTTCAAAAATGGCGATTAATATATATTACCAAAACGTACGTGGTTTACGTACAAAAACTGACATTCTATAGAAATATTAACATGAATTCTTATGATGTTATATGTTTATCAAACTTGGTTGAATGAAAGCGTTAAAGATAGCAATTATTCGATGATAGGTACATAGTTTGGCGACAGGATCAGATTACAAAGATTTAATCAAACATTGGGGTGGGTGTTAATTGCTGTTCGCCGGACCTCTCAGCAGAAGTTCATGGCGATTGGTGTTCGAATGCCGAGGACTTATGGGTAACATTGACACCCAAATGCCGGAGTCCTAAGGTAGTGTATAAACTGCATATTTGTACGGTATATATGTAACCAACGTATTTTGTTCACTAACAACTCAGTTAGCCGCATACTCCGAAAAACTTAATGATAAAATATTAAAACATCCTTGCGATAAATTTATAATTCTTGGCGACTTTAATATGCCTAACATAATTTGGAGTTGTGTGATCAAAACATTTCATATATTCGAGAACATACAGGGCTCTAGTCAATTTGATTTATTTGATAACATTAATATATGCAATTTATCGCAATACAATTATATACATAACATAAATAATAGAATTTTAGACTTAATATTTTTCAACAACGGATATTAACACTGCAGAAACCGCTAATGAAGATACTCATCATCCAGCTCTGTGTGTCTGCAGGGTTATTCAAATTAAAAAGTCGTCCTTATACTAAATTTCTATATCAATCTGGTGATTACAATTCTATTATTTCAAAACTTGATGCCTTTGATTGGAATCAAGAACTTAACTCTAAGCCGTTAGAATGCTTGTTATTGTTTTATAATAAATTAGCTGCCTCGTCAAACTTATCCCTACTAAGACTTTACACCAAGGTTTAAATATCCATTATGGTATAAAAACCCCTTGAATAGGATTCCAACAGGCTACTTATGCAAGAAATAAAACACTTAGTACAATATAAACGACTATTTACTCGTGAAACGATTCATATAAATAATAATTTTTTACCTGCCTTATAATTCTCAGCCTAACAAACCACAGCGCGATTCAAAAGTTGCATAAATCTAACAACGCCATCTAGTCGTCACCGAGGAACAATAAACTAAATATAATAACTGAAAACAATTATCTACAACAACAATTTACATTTTTATAATATGTTTATTGGTGTGTATGTTTAATCCGGACATACCGCCCACCAAGGACATAACCTCCCTTTAGCAAAGGGGTCAGCTCTGTGGGGAGGAGGAACCACGCACCGCAACCGAGGAAGGACCACGGGGTCAAAAATGTTTTTTTAAAGTGGGACGATTTTCTTACCCCGCTACATGGCGCAAAATATGTCAGAACAGAAAGTTTTTTAACCAACTTACTCCAGACTAACTTACACCAGATATGAAATATCCATGCCTGTAGTAGCAACAAAGGCGCGAGATATTCTTAACCAAGATCGGCAATCCACCTGCTAAGCGTGGCGATTTTGACGAATCCGCTAGGGAGAGGCTCATGTCCTCCATTTTTGCATTTTATTACTTGTTATCTTTATCGTAGACCTAATATCAATGTACATTTTCGATATCAGTATATATAATATTTTTTCTCCGAATAATATTTGTCATAGTAACTACGCTTGGTAGGCATGTTGGCAACCGGTTTTTTTTATAAATTTGAGTTCTTATCACGAAGGTGCTGCTGCCCATCTCCTGTTTCATTTCCTTCTATCGCCTGTTACGACATCCGCAGGATATGGCAAACAAATTAGATGTAGATATATAAAAATGGCGCCTAATTATTAAGAACCGAACTGATTTATGTAAAAAGGGCAACTTTTAATTTCGCAAAACGCTTAATAATTTACATGTTTCTTTATGCCTGGCTATAAATAAAACTGTCTAACGAGAATATTTATAATAAAGAATGCTAGCTGCTGGTGTATTTTAAATGGTTTTCTTTTAGAATAAGAGTGACGCGATTACATAGTCCACCTGATAGTATGTA
>JAGSMP010003329.1:0-12247 GCA_029286625.1 Parnassius orleans
AAGGGGTCAGCTCTGTGGGGAGGAGGAACCACGCACCGCAACCGAGGAAGGACCACGGGGTCAAAAATGTTTTTTTTAAAGTGGGACGATTTTCTTACCCCGCTACATGGCGCAAAATATGTCAGAACAGAAAGTTTTTTAACCAACTTACTCCAGACTAACTTACACCAGATATGAAATATCCATGCCGGTAGCAGCAACAAAGGCGCGAGATATTCTTAACCAAGATCGGCTATCCACCTGCTAAGCGTGGCGATTTTGACGAATCCGCTAGGGAGAGGCTCATGTCCTCCATTTTTGCATTTTATTACTTGTTATCTTTATCGTAGACCTAATATCAATGTACATTTTCGATATCAGTATATATAATATTTTTTTTCCGAATAATATTTGTCATAGTAACTACGCTTGGTAGGCATGTTGGCAACTGGTTTTTTTTATAAATTTGAGTTCTTATCACGAAGGTGCTGCTGCCCATCTCCTGTTTCATTTCCTTCTATCGCCTGTTACGACATCCGCAGGATATGGCAAACAAATTAGATGTAGATATATAAAAATGGCGCCTAATTATTAAGAACCGCACTGATTTATGTAAAAAGGGCAACTTTTAATTTCGCAAAACGCTTAATAATTTACATGTTTCTTTATGCCTGGCTATAAATAAAACTGTCTAACGAGAATATTTATAATAAAGAATGCTAGCTGCTGGTGTATTTTAAATGGTTTTTCTTTTTTATAGAATAAGAGTGACAAGCGATTACATAGTCCACCTGATAGTATGTAGATGCTGTGGATCATGGACACATATGTAATCTATCCTCTGTCTATCTATTCTTAATCGGGTATATATAAATCTATATATTCGATTAAGAATCGCACGACCACACGTTCGGAGAGAGGGCAGGGTCAGAACCAACGTCTTAACGTGTTTTCTGAGGCACGGGGTTGAAACACCGCAACTTCTCCGGACAGTTCTTAAATTCATCGAGTAAAGCATATTCTTCTACTCTTTTGCTAAATGCATCACGAAAGACGAAGCATACCATTTGGTTCAAATGCGTAAAATTTCGACAACAAAGGGGGTGAAGTCCCGCAGATTGTCTGGTTATCCAATGGTGGAAAGGGGTGAGAGGAATTAAATCATTTTTATTTATAAATATTAAAAATATATAATAATATTTTCGATCAATTCGTGGCGATTAAATATTTCGAACAAAACCTAAGCTTGACAACAAAAATTAAAAATGAAAGTTTTTCCATCACGGGTACACAACCCTTACAAAGGCGATTCGAGTAAAGCCGTCGTAAAATAAACCTTAACTTTATCTTCATTAGAATAAAAATAAGAAGACAGTTTTATAGACTGTTAAATAAAGCTAAAACATTGAAAGGTTTACGGAATTAAAAGTTGCCCCGCCAACATTAATCAGTGCGTGAGCTGATTATATTTCTCAAGGCTTGTATTGTTTTTTACGTCGAATTGGAGATATAAATAGTATTTTTTCTCTAATTCTACGTAAATGCAATGTAGTAATGTAGGAAAAAATTGGCAAAATTAATGGAATTCTTTTATTTATCGGCATACATATGTACGTTATAGAGCAAAGTTAAATTTTATCCACTCTTCCTCACACCAAACACTTTTCATGTATCGTGTACTGTTTTCTTTAAAACTAAAAAAAAACGCGATTCGGGACACTTTTTGTGCCGCAGGGGTGTGGCGCACACCCGGGAGGGGTGTACCCGGGAGGATGGATGGTGAGTACTCCATTAATTTTGCCAATTTTTTAGCTAAAATACAAATATTTATAAATCGCTGAATGGCCGAATCAATTAAATTTTCAAAATAACATAGCAGCGTGAAATGAAAGAGTTTAGATATAAATTTTAGCTCTTTAACACAAATTATTATTCTATTCTTTACTTTCGTCAATCTTGGCGGTAAAGTGGAAAATTTATGAGAAAAGTAAAAAAAGTAAACTTGGAGCAAAAAAATCGATAAATGATAAAATATGTTCATATTTCATGGCAGATTGCGCGGTAACTACGAGTATATATTGTTATCGCTTTTGTATTTATAAGAGGTTGATCGCAAATTTATATGTGCTATGGTATTATTTATTATGTGCGAGCAGCTATGCAGGTCTAGATAGAGAGAGATCAGTATCCCTGCGACCTAAAAGATCTATTATGATCGCTGCAATGTCTATAGTTCACTGCTAAGCCCTACGTCCTCAATGGTAGGAGAACATAGTTTCTCAGATGAGTGTAACGTTTGCGCATTAAGGGTATGCAATCAGTTAGGATGTGCAGAGGCGTTTCTTGCGTTAAGAAACAAAACCGGCACATCCTTGAGTTGCTTAATCCCACGACGAACATGTGTTTTTTAAGACAACAGTGTCCAGTCGGGGCTCTTGCCAGAATGCGCAATTGAGACCAGACCTTAACTGATTTATTGTGATAAAGTGTTTCAAGGGTCAATCGGACTAGGCTTTTTGAGATTCCACAATATAGCTCGGGTCCAAATTGTGTACTCTTTGAGCCCTCCCGTGCGAGCTTGTCGGCAAGTTCATTGCCTACAATACCCGTGTGACCCGGAACCCATCTTAAAACGACAATGTTGTTATATCCCAGGGCGTTTAGACGGTTCACGCAGTCTCCAACTAGCTTCGAGTTCACTAAGCTGATAAGTTTTGTTCTCAGCGCTAGCAGTGCTGATTGACTATATATAGATTATATGGTTGACGTAGTATTTTTGCAGATTGATTTCCATACACTGAAATACGAAAATTTCTGCCTGGAAGATAGAGGTGAATCTACCCGAATACATACTAAGTTTGAATTTGGGGCGTTTCCCATAAATCCCAAAGCTTACGTCGAGGCCCATTTTTGACCCATCGGTATACCATATAAGGCTACCGACCTCACAGATGACATCTATATTCAGCCAGTCTTCTCTGGAGGGTAGTTGCACTATTTACTTTTTATTAAAAGTATACACTGGACGCATGATATCTGAGATCATGCATAAGACCGGTGTTTCCTTAATTGAGTCGAGTATGAATCTCAATCTTTAGGAAAGCAAGCTCAAACCGGCCTGGGCGTTAATCCTATACAAACTTGCCCTCGTCTCCTTGTCTAAATAAAGATTAAGCCATATACGTGCATTAAGAGCCGCTGCAGGCGATGATCGCATCGTTCCAGTTGCCATTAAGTAGGCAGTCCTTTGTAGACTACTAATCTGTCCGCAATCGTCTTTTGGTTGGCCTTATTACACCAAACCATGGTGGCGGCGGGGCAGGGGGTGCTAAGAATCTCCGGTCTAGGTTCGGTTGCCACCTACGATGACTCGACCTGGCAACTTATAACGCACGCACTCTGAGGACTGACGAGAAGATCCTTGAGCTGGATGAAGAGATCTTATTATCTTAGAGCGCTGGAATATTATAGGATTATCCGAGGTCCGAAGAGAGGGGGAGGACACGGTAATCCTCGAATCCGGCAACTTGTTCTATCACCGGGAGGGCGACCATCTGTCCCAAGGAGGTGTCGGATTTATCGTCCACAAGTCTTGTAAAGATGTAAAGATTGGGAGTGTGTCGACGAGGGTTGCGTACCTTATACTCAGAATTACCAAACGATATTCGCTGAAGGTCATACCGGTTTACGCACCAACCTCGGCACACCCCGATGAGGAGGGGGAGGAAATGTATGAGGGTATTTCTAGAGCCATGTATTCCTCCAAAATCCACTATACGGTGTTAATGGGAGACTTCAACGCAAAGCTAGGCACAAGAGAGAACGGTGAGCTGAAAGTAGGGAAATTCGGATTAGGGCAACGGAACCCAAGGGGCCAGCAGCTGGCCGACTTCATGGAGAAATAGGGACTCTTTATGATGAACTCTTCCTTCCAGAAGCGTGCCCACAGGAAGTGGACCTGGTCGAGCCCCGACGGTTCGACAAAAATTGAGATTTTGTCGAAATTGACTTCATTATGAAGACTAGACGCCAACTGTTCAGTGATGTCTCAGTGATCGCGAGGGTGAAAACTGGTAGCGATCACCGAATGGTTAGAGGCACACTGAACCTAAACGTTAAGTTGGACAGGTGTCGTCTAATGAAGTAAACGCTCCGTCCCCCTCGTGCTCTAATCCAAAGTCCCGAAACCTTTCAGCTCTAGTTACAAAACCGTTTTCAGTGCCTAGAAGATTGCAATGTAGTGGAAGATATGAATGACAAGCTCGTGGAAACTCTCCATGCGGTCGGAGCTAAGTTTTGTAAGACCCGCCGAAGAAGAACACAAAAACACTCCGATCACACTCTTAATCTCATGGCTGTTAGACGGGAAATGAAGCTGCAGTCTTCAGTAGATTTGACAGCATACAGGCAACTGAACAGACAGATCTCCAAATGTATGCGGCGGGACTTACGTAACTTTAATACTGCTCGTATTGAAGAAGCAATCGAGCGGAACCAGGGCTTCAAAGTCTTTGCTAGAGATCTGTCTGCCAGAAAGAGCCAACTGTCGAAGCTGAAGACCGAGTGTGGCAGCGTCGTTTCCGGGACACCTGAGATTTTGTGTGAGATTGAGAGGATACTAGGTTCTATGGGCAGCTGTACACATCATCGTTGGAGCCACAGGCAAGTGTGAGTAACGATCCAAGAGCAAGTCTTATCCGACACTATTCCGATGATATTCCGGACGTCAGTCTGAGCGAGATTAGAATCGCTCTCCAGCACCTTAAAAACAGCAAGGCCCCAGGTAAGGATGGAATTACAGCGGAGCTTCTGAAAGCGGGTGGAAAACCGGTACTTGAAGTCCTCCAGAGGCTCTATAATTCCGTCCTTCATGGTGGCACTACACCGGAGGCGTGGAGCAGAAGTGCGGTGGTCTTGTTCTTCAAGAAAGGCGACAACGCTCTCTTGAAGAACCACAGACCGACGACACAGATTTCTCGTCTGAGCCGCGTCTACGTGCTGTTTTCGAGAGTCATTAGGCATCATCTCGCATGCCGACTCGACGACTTCCAGCCTCCCGAACAAGCCGGTTACCGAAAAGGCTTTAGCACCATAGACCACATACATACCTTCGGCAAATTGTACAGGAAGTCCGGTACAATTTGCCACTATGTCTGGCGTATGTGGACTATGAGAAAGCCTTTGATTCCGTCGAAATTTGGGCGGTGGTGCAGTCCCTTCAGCGTTGCCAAGTTGACTGTCGGCATATCGAAGTGCTGAAGTGTTTGTACAGTAGGGCTACGGTGGCTATCCGAGTACAGAACCAGAGTACGAAACCTATCCAACTGCAGAGTGGTTTTAAACAGGGTGACGTTATATCCCCAAAACACTTCACCGCTGCATTGGAAGACGTTTTCAAGCTACTGGACTGTAAAGGATGCGGTATTAACATCAACGGCGAGTACACCACTCACTTTCGATTTGCCGACGATATAGTCCTTATGGCAGAATCGCTGGAGGACCTAAGCAGTATGTTCCATGACCTCAATAGTGCCTCCCAACGGATAGGTCTTAAGATGAACATGGACAAAACAAAGATTATGTATAACGTCCATGTCACACCTATGTCGGTAGTTGTTGGGAGCACTAAGCTCGAAGTTGTTGACGAGTATGTTTACCTGGGACAAATAGTCCGACTAGGTAAGTCCAACTTCGACCGAGAGGTCAATCGACGGATTCAACTCGGCTTGGCAGCGTTCGGGAAATTACGGCACATCTTCTCGTAAGGTAGACCTCAAAACTTGAAAACTAGACTGTACAACCAGTGCGTGTTGCCAGTGATGACCTATGGAACTGAGACGTGGTCTTTCACTGCTGGCCGTATGAGGAAGCTCAAGGTCGCTCAGCAAGCTATGGAGAGGGCTATGCTTGGGGTTTCTCTGCGTGATAAACTTAGAAACGAGGATATCCGCAGTAGAACCAGAGTGACCGACATAGCCCAACGGATAAGTAAGCTGAAGTGGCAATGGGCCGACCATATAGCTCGAAGAACCGACAACCGATAGGGAAAAAAGATTCTCGAGTGGCGGCCTCTTACCGGCGGACGAAATGTAGGGCGTCCCCCAACTAGATGGAGTGACGACCTGGTAAGACATGCAGGAAGTCGATGGATGCAGGTGGCTCAGGACCGTTCTTTGTGGCATTCCTTGGGGGCGGCCTATGTTCAGCAGTGGACTTGTGATGGGCTGTAATGATGATGAATGATGATGATATTACATCAGACAGTGGAGGCGTAGGTAAGAATTAGCCTCACTATGCTGCTGTATAGCCATAGGATCATACTGGGACGCAAGCCCCAGTTGTTCCCGACCATACTACTGCACGTACCTAAAGCAATTTTAGCCTTATGGCATACGTTGCTAAGGTGAGATTTCCACGTTAGTTTTTGGTTTGTTGTTACGCCCAAGTACTTAACTTCAGTAGAGAATGGTACTTCTTTACCATTAAGTTTTGGTGTTACTAATTTGTCTAACCGTCTCTTTTTGGTAAAGGGTATTATAACAGTTTTATCAGCATTAACTGATAAACTGTTATCCCTACACCAGTTATTTATAGTGTTTAGGGCTCTTTGTAAGATTAATGATAGAGTACTTTCGCAAAAGCCGCTCGCAATGATCATAAAGTCATCAGCATAACCTAGTGTATCAATGCAAAGATCTGCAATCTTGTATAATAATTGATCAATCGCAAGAGTCCAAAGAAGGAATAACTGCTCTTAACAATAACTGCTCGGGGCAAACTGAGCAACAACACCAAGGCGACCCCTGCCACGCTATCCGTGAATTTCTGCAACATCAAGGGACTTCACTCGAACCTAAACGCCGTCCACTACCATCTCGAGACGGCGAAGCCGGCCTTGCTCTTTCTGACCGAGACGCAGGTGTCCTCTCCGGCTGATACTTCGTATCTCTCCTACCCAGGGTACAAATTGGAACACTCCTTTGTGCCTCGGGCTGGAGTTTGCGTATACGTCAGAGAGGACATCTGTTCTCGACGCCTCGGCAGTCTTGAAGGTTCGACCTGTCCATCCTTTGGCTGCGTGTAGATAGCGACGACCATCCGCGCGTCTACGGGTGCTCTATAGGTCCCATAGCGGTAATGCCGAAACAGACCGACTCATCGACCACGTCCAAATGGCTACAGATTCCTTGCTACAACAGGTCCCATCCGCAGAGATCGTGATCCTTGGCGATTTTAACGCCCACCACGCCGAATGGCTCGGTCCACGTTTAACCGATCATGCGGGAAGATCTGTTTATGACTTTGCCTTGGCATAACAGGTCGGCGGATTGGGACAAAATGCGGTCTTTGTTTGCATCCTACCCATGGGGGCGGGTTTGCTTCTCGCCGGATGATCCCAGCGCTGTTGCTGACTCTGTCACTGATGTGGTGCTACAGGGAATGGAACTATTTATTCCATCATCTGTGGTACCTATTGGAGGCAGATCTCGGCCTTGGTTTGGTCACTCCTGTAAGACTGCATTACGCAGTAAGCAGGAGTGCTATCGGGCCTGGGCTGAGGCTTCGGCGGCTCGGGATGTAAACACCAGCATGCTTAAAAAGAAGTATAACTTCGCCTCCAGGTCCTTCAAAAGAGTTATTGCCAAGGCAAAGTCAGAGCACATAGGCAGAATTGGCGAGAAACTAGTTCGCCTTCCTTCGGGAACCAGTGCATTCTGGTCTCTCGTCACGGCTGTCCAAGGGAATTTCTGTAAGCCATCTCTACCATCTCTGCACAGGGAGGACGACTCACTGGCCCACGCCGCAAAAGAGAAAGCCGACCTTTTAGGTTCCCTTTTTGCGTCCAACTCGACTCTTGATGACGGGGGGAACACACCGCCGACCATCCCGCGGTGTGAGTGCTCCATGAAATCATAAAAGACAGCTTTTGTCCACCCGATCCCTAAAAAAGGCGACCACTCAGATGCGTCCAACTACAGGCCTATCGCCATCACCTCCTTGTTCTCCAAAATAATGGAATCCATTATAAACTGCCAGCTCATGTGGTACCTTGAGGATCACCAGCTAAATAGTGACCGCCAATACGGTTTTCGTCGGGGTCGATCAGCTGGTGATCTTCTGGTCTACCTGACTCATAGATGGGAGGAGGTCGTAGAGTCTATGGAGAGGCATTGGCCGTTAGCTTGGACATTGCGAAGGCCTTCGATCGGGTTTGGCACAAAGCGCTTCTTTCGAAGCTCCCTTCCTATGGGCTTCCCGAGAAATTGTGCAATTGGATCACCAGCTTTCTTGCAGATCGGAGCATCAAGATCGTTGTAGACGGTGCATGCTCCGACTACAAGCCTATTGACGCTGGTGTTCCACAAGGCTGCGTGCTATCACCAACGCTGTTTCTTCTGCATATCAATGATATGTTGCAAACTGGTAACATTCATTGCTATGCGGATGACAGCACTGGTGATGCTCATACACCGGCCGTGCCAATATTTTCGGGAAAACGTCGCCGAGTACCGGAACAAACTTGTGTCTGAAGTCGAGTCTTTGCTGAACAAAGTCTTGGATTGGGGGCGACTAAATCTAGTCCAGTTTAATCCTCAGAAGACACAAATTTGCGCGTTAACCGCTAAAAAGAATCCCTTTTTCGTATCTCCTCAGTATCAAAGCACTCCCCTTTTGCCTCAGCCAGTATCGGAATCCTCGGCGTCGACATATCGAGTGAGGTGCAGTTTCGTGGTCACTTGGAAGAGAAAGCCAAATTGCTCTCTAAAAAGCTTGGCGTGCTCAGCAGAGCGGGACAGTATTTCATGCCAGCACAACGCCTGCAACTTTACAGGACGCAGGTTCAGCCTCACATGGAATACTATTCCAATCTCTGGGATGGGGCTCTCAGTGCCAGCTCCTTCTACTTGACCGCATCCAGCGCAGAGCGGCTCGAATCGTCGACTTTTTTTGATGTCCTTTTACGCAGGTTTTAATAGATCGTTTTGTTTGCCCTATATATGAGAGACCACATTCAAAATCAAGCTTGTACACTCCTGCATCTTGTAGAGGAATATTGCACTTGACAGATGGTAAGAACTGACTAATCTTCTTCGGCGGCGTGAAGAATGTTCTAATAGAAGCTCGCTTCAAAAATGTAGCCAATCTTGTCTGTGACACCTCTGACATATGGTAGTACAGCAGGCACACGCTCGACTGTGGCCGGCTTCACTCGGTCACTGTGACGTAGGCGCGGGACCCGAAGCTTGTTGTCGTGCAGAACCTGCTTGACGTGCTGAAGCTCGGCGGCCAGGTGTTTGCTGTCACAGATCCCTCGTGCTCTCTGTAACAAAGATTTGCCCTGAGCTAACTGTGAAGGATGATGGTGGGATTCACCATTTAAATATCGGTTTGTATGAGTCTTTTTTCTATACACAGTGTGACCTATGGTGTTGTTAGGATTTCGAATGATTAACACATCTAGGAGAGCTAAAGAATTATTTGCCTCTAACTCCATAGTAAATTGAATTTCAGAGTTTATGGAATTAAGATGTTCTAAAAATGCAGTTACTTTGTTTGATGGTAAAATTGTGAAAGTAGCGTCTACGTACCGCTTGTAGAACCTTGGAGTTACTGGTGCAGTAAGCAGGGCTTTCTCCTCAAACTCCTCCATGAAAATATTAGCGACAATGGGAGATACCGGTGAGCCCATTGCAACACCATCTACTTGCTTGTAAAACTCTTCCTTCCACAATAGATAGCCAGATGTAAGGCAATGTCTAAGCAATACTGCATATTCTGCTGGCATGTTGTTTTCCTCTAGTTTCCTAGTTACAATTGAGATGCAGTCTTCAACAGGTAGGCATGTAAATAGAGACTGAACATCAAAACTGACCATAGTTTCATTGTCAGCAAGACAGATAGGTCTTTTATCTCACTAACAAAATGGTATGAATCCTTAGTGTGTGCTCTTGTGTGTCCTCTGAGTGGTGATAGTGTTTTTGCTAAGAGTTGAGCCAATCTGTTGGCGAATCGATCTGACTCACTATTGGACGTAATGGAGCATTCGGTTTGTGTATTTTTGGTAACCCATACAACTTCGGTGGTTTGGCACACGCAGGTATTATCGAATTGACGTCTAGATTCAATTTCTCTGAGTATTTCTTAATTAGATCGCTAGTTATTTTAAGCGTATTAGTTATAGGGTCTGTTTTGACCTTTACTACGTACTTTCATCCGATAAAAGTTGTTGTATTTTAAAATTGTAATCCGACATATCCATTATAACCGTAGCATTAACTTTATCTGCGCGGAGAATCGTTAAATTTGGTCTGTAGCGTAAGTTTTTCAATGCATTAATTTCATCTTTCGGAAGATTTAATTTCGGCACTGAGCTTCGACGTAACAAAGACGAAATGTCTTGACGTATGGCCTCTAAATCTTCCTTAACAATATTATTTTTATACAGACAGTCCTCAACACTACAGATAATGTTTTCATACGGGATTTTTCGCGGTGTTATTGCGAAATTCATACTTTTGGCCAAAACTTTTATTGTCGCGTCGTCCGGAGATTGTTTTGACAGGTTATAGACCGCGCGTTGTTTATTACTCGCGTCTGTTGTCAATGGTTATGTCCCGTTCTTACGTTGACGTTGGTGTTGGACATTTAATTTAGTTGTTAGTTTTTGGTATTTATCTATATGTTTATTTTTGCATTCATTGTATTTAGTTGTCTCCCGTTTATCTAAAGTTTCCATGCAATTCTTATAATCAAATGTCGATAAAACTGTTTTTAGATCACTGGACGATTTGTCTATGGTTTTCTTTATGATTTCTTATATTTACGCGAACACTACACATTGAATAAAACTATTTTTACGGATTTTATCGCGTTTAAACGTCGGGAATCAAAATTAGTAAAATTAAACGCGACAAAATCCGTAAAAATAGTTTTATTCAATGTGTAGTGTTCGCGTAAATATAAGAAATCATTATGTAAACTAGTACGGACTGGTAATAGCAAATAAAATTCGCTGATTAGAAGATCTTAGAACAAAGCGTGCAGTCCCCCCCGTGACCATGGGTGCTGTAAAGCACCCGAAACGTCGGGAATCAAAATTAGTAAAATTAAAGGCGATAAAATCCGTAAAAATAGTTTTATTCAATGTCTATGGTTTTGTTTATGAATGAGCTGTACATTTTATAGATAATATCTATGTTATTACTGGACCTGTCTTCACTTCTGCTGGAATTTGATTTCTCACACATGCAGGTTTCCTATCGATCAAATTCATATATTAATCTTACTTGGCTCGTTTGGACTAGGTCTATTTTATAGTTGATTCGGTACACAGAGCAACTCCATTATTCCTGACACGGCGTACCGCATACCTGATGGCTGCTTAAGTGACATTAATGCCTTTGACGTGTGCGAACTACCCACAATGTCTACGCTTAGCACGTAACGCTATGACCTGCAAATAATTTAAGCCTTAAATAACTGTTCCGAGCGCTAAATTTTGAATTAATTATTTTAATAAATAAACAACTCTGGCTAATATCCCCTTATCAGGTTATCTATGGAAAAGGTCAATTGTCAACAGTACTTTTGCTAATAACAATTCAAAATAATAATAATTAAGATCGCCAAACCGCCTGCAAAGCGTTGCAACTCTGGCTTATATCCCCCCTATTAGGCAATCTAAGGAAGAGGTCTATTGTCAGCATTACTCTTGATAGGTCGTTATGAATTAATGACAAAAATCCATAATACTTATCGTAGTGTATTTATATAAGATGCGACTATGGAAAATCGCAGAATGATTATGACTTTCGCCGTTGTGCTTAACGTACATATAATACCTAAACCAGCGACGAAAATCATCGTCAACGATGCGATACTGCGACCGTCATTCCGCCTGCTAAGCGTGGCGAATAAGGCGAATATGCTCTATAACGGGAGTCATATATCCCGCAATGATTTTCGCAAGGTGACGATCATCATTATCATTCATCATTACAACCCTTCACATGTCTACTAATGAACATAGGCCTCCTTCAAAGAATGCCACAAAGCACGGTCCTAAGCCACCTGCATCCATTAACTTCCTGCACGTCTTACCAGTTCGTCACTCCATCTAGTGGGGCCGCTCCACACTTCGCCTACCAGAACGTGATGCCACTCGAGAATCTTGTCCCTTCCCATTTGTTGTCGGTTCTTCGAGATATGTGGCCGGCCCATAGCCACTTCAGCTTAATAATCAGTTGATCTATGTCGGTTACTCTAG
>JAGSMP010003330.1:0-42615 GCA_029286625.1 Parnassius orleans
GGAAAATCGCAGAATGATTATGACTTTCGCCGTTGTGCTTAACGTACATATAATACCTAAACCAGCGACGAAAATCATCGTCAACGATGCGATACTGCGACCGTCATTCCGCCTGCCAAGCGTGGCGAATAAGGCGAATATGCTCTATAACTTGATTTTCACAAGGCGACGATCATCATTATCATTCATCATTACAGCCCTTCACATATCCACTAATGAACATAGGCCTCCTCCAAAGAATGCCACAAAGCACGGTACTAAGCCACCTGCATCCATTGACTTCCTGCACGTCTTACCAGTTCGTCACTCCATCTAGTGGGGGGCCGCCCCACATTTCGCCTACCAGAACGTGATGCCACTCGAGAATCTTGTTCCCTTCCCCATTTGTTGTCGGTTCTTCGAGATATGTGGCCAGCCCATAGCCACTTCAGCTTAATAATCAGTTGATCTACGTCGCTTACTCTAGTTCTACTGCAGATAACCTCATTTCTAAGTTTATCACGTAGAGAAACCCCGAGCATAGCCGTTTCCACAGCTCGCTGAGCGATCTTGAGCTTTCTCATATAGACAGCAGTGAAGGACCACGTCTCAGATCTATAAGTGATCACTGGCAACAGGCACTGGTTGTACAGTCTCGTTTTCAAGTTGTGAGGTAAACCTGACGAGAAGATGTGTTGTAATCTCACGAACGCTGCCCAGCCGTATTGAATTCGTCGATTGACCTCTTGGTCGAAGTTGGACTAACCTAGTCGGACTATTTGTCCCAGGTAAACATACTCATCAACAACTTCGAGCTTAGTGCTCCCAACAACTACTGGCATAGGTGTGACATGGATGTTACACATTATCTTTGTTTTGTCCATATTCATCTTAAGACCTAGGCATTGAGTGACACTATTGACGTCATTAAACAAAGTACTTAGGTCTTTCAGCGATTCTTCCATAAGGACTATATCGTCGGCAAATCAAAGGTGAGTGAGTACTCGCCATTGATGTTAATACCGTTTCCTTTCCAGTCCATTAGCTTTAAAACGTGTTCCGACGCAGCGGTGAAGAGTTTCGGGGATATAACGTCACCCTGTCTTACACCTCTCTGCAATTGGATAGGTTTCGTACTCTGGTTCTGTACTCGGATAGCCATCGTAGCGCTACTGTACAAACACTTCAGCACTTTGATATAACGACATCCAACTTGGCTGAAGGGACTGAAGTACCACCCAAATTTCGACGGACTCAAAGGCTTTCTCATAGTCCACATACGCAAGACAAAGTGGCAGATTGTACCCTTCGGTCTTCTTTAAAAATAAATAAATAAATAAGTGCAAGAAGTTACTTCTTGACCTTAACATTTTTTCCTTGATTGGGTTAAACAACACCTTAATGCGCATGAAGACATTTTTATTAGACTTATGTTTGCCCTCAAGCGTGTCACGTTGCGACAAGCGCCTGGCACAGACTAATTGAGTAACAGCCCGTGGACTCAAACACTTGTTTCAAACAAACAAGTCTTGTACGTTATAGTACGTAGTATCACAGAATATGTGATAGTACTTAGTATATATTACGTAAATGTTTCTTTTGGGCACACACAACAGCTTAAAATAAACATTAAAAGTTACTTCCATATCATTATAACCAAAACTTCACTTACTTTCTCAACCGTAACTTATTTGATTTGCATTTCTTTATTTTAAATAATTTTTTGACTCAATATAAATATTTTCCTGGTTTGAGTCTTTTTCTTAAATTGAGTTTAGGAAGTGCAATTCACTAGTTTTGCGACATAATCATCATCATCGTCACAGCACATATAGGTATGTATATATATGTAGAAAGAATAGCAGTTGATATTTTTACACCGGCAACTACACGGTCAGCTACTAGTTTATAAAACCTTATAAACTAGTCCTCAATTATTCGGAATTTATTTGATGGCTCGGTAAAATCAGAAGAATAGAGAGCTAGTACTTAAGCAGGAATCGACGAAGAGCCGTTCTATCTTTTTGCTGATAGATAGATAGGTAATTTTAATTAAAACATAACATAACATAAACACTCACGCCTGTCACTCAGAGGGGTAGGCAGAGACTACGGACTTCCGTTTGGCACGATCCTGGCACACCTCTCTCGCCTCCTTTACATCCATATATCTACGCATACACGCTCGTCGGTTAAGGGTACTCCTAATCTGGCCCATTTTCAATATATCGCCAATTTGGTCGATAAACCTTCGTCTAGGGCGTCCTTTCCGACTTCCGTTCACTTCTGCAGCATAAATTTGCTTTGTCACTCTTTCTTCGTTCATTCTTTCTACATGACCAAACCACCGAAGCATTCCTTTCTTAATCCTGGTCACAACGTCATCTTGCAAACCACACTTTTCTCTTATCACACTATTTCTCACCCTGTCATTCAGATTCAGCCCTAACATACTCCTTAATGACCGCATTTCTACAGCATTTATTCTCTCTCTATGCTTCTTCCACACCCAACTTTCACTACCATACATTAAAGTAGGGACTAACACAGCATTGTAAATTGCCAAACGTACCTTTTGACACATTCTGACTCTTCATAATAGCGTGTAGAGCCCCTTCACTCTATTTCCTGCGTCACTCTGTCGTTCTATATTCTTATCATTTTACCATCCCTAAATAAACATCCCAAATATACAAATTCATCCACTTGCTACATCAACTCTTCTATTCTTATTTCACATAACGTTTTACTTTCTTCTCTTTCAAAACCATCACTTTCGTCTTACTTTGTTCACTTTCATACCCTTTCTTTAATGACCAGTTCATTAAAGTAACCATCATTGCAACTCGGCCGCCGACGATGCAAATATGACTTGATCATCGGCGTGCAAAAGGCATTTGACGGTTAACTCACCCATTCTCAAACCACATTCTTCAACTTTCAAAGTTTGCAAACAGCTGTCCATAAATAGATTAAACAGACACGAGAAGCACAGCCCTGTCTGACACCTTTTGGATGCTAAACTAGTCCGAGTAGACCGTTGATCCGGACACAAGCACTAGAGTCCCTATAAAGAGACCATGCCTGTATCAAACCAGCGCTCAAACCAATGAGTTAAGTGTTTGCCATAACACATTCCTGTCCACTCTGTCAAGCTTTCCAAGTCCATGAACGCATAAAAACTTTCTGGTTTTGGCAAAACTCCTCCACAATCATGCGCATGGAAAAGACTTGATCCGTACACCCCATTCCCTTTCTAAATCCGGCTTGCACATCCCAAATTTTTCCATCAGTTTCTGCCATAACTCTTTCAATGAACACCTTAGCATACAGTTTACCCACAATGCTAAAGCTGATACCACAGTAGTTTTACAGTCCTGCTGTGACACTTTTCCTTTATATGTTGGGACTATAACGGCTTTGCACCAGTCTTCCGGTACCCGCTTCAATTCCCAACATAAATTAAACAAGGTGTACAGCAGGCCGCCACCACTCTCTCTCCAGACCTTAGCATTTCGAGTGATACTCTATCATATCCAGCTGCCTTACCTGCTTTCATGCTTTTCATTGCTTTCATTATTTCATCTACACTTATCTCCCTACCTCTCTCCACTTCTTTCGGAATTTCTATTTCACTATATTCAGACGGCTCTTCACTCATAAACACGCTTTCAAAGTATTCCTTCCATCTCTTTAAATTCGAAACTTCATCATTCAGCATACAGCCATTATCGTCTCGTGTAGCATTAATTCGAGGCTGTTTTGAATTTCCCCTAGCAGTTCTTACGAGTTTCCAGAACATTTTAATATTTACCTGGAAGTTATCAGATCCTTCTATCATTCTTATCGTTCTCTTGCTTTTCCTTTCAACAACTTCTTTTACTCTTATTTATATGTCTAAAGTCTGCCTTTTTCTTTCAATCTCATCATTCATACCGCCAGAATTACCAGCTTTCGTTGCTAGTAAATCAGCCATGCTCTGTTTTTGCTTCAACTTCCATCCGTACCTCATCATCCCACAATAACGTATTATTTTTCCTTTCATTCGTTCTCTTACTTACACCACATTCTTCGGTGGCTGCATCCACCAAAACTTTCTTAACATTATTCCATATAGTCTCAAGTCTAAATCACTCGTACATAATTTATTCAAACCACTTATATTTTCCCTCAGTCTACATTTATACTTCTTTCACACCTTCATCTCGTAACCTCTATTCTTATACGCTGTAACGCAGTGGTAGACACAGATGTCCGATGCCGCCAACGCCTGAATAGACCATTAATTCGGTATAAGACCAAGTAATGATCCGTTCCTACCTTGGACTCCTGTAAACCCTTGTATCTACCACTGCGCTCCTCATTCTTTCATCCACTATTATGAAATCTATCATGCTTCTATCATCACCTCTTTCCCATGTATACATGTGAATCCTCTTATATGAAAGAAAGTGTTCGCACAAAAATATTATTTTCCCCACACACGGCGAGGAGGTCTTCGCCATTCTCATTACACTTTCATCGCCTAACGTTTCTAATATCCTTTCATAACCAGACCTCTTCCCCCAACCCTTCCAT
This sequence comes from Parnassius orleans, assembly GCA_029286625.1. Taxonomy (NCBI): domain Eukaryota; kingdom Metazoa; phylum Arthropoda; class Insecta; order Lepidoptera; family Papilionidae; genus Parnassius; species Parnassius orleans. The sequence goes on from JAGSMP010003330.1 coordinate 4,558, forward strand.
TAAAATCTCCTAACATAATAATATTTTCATTTCTCTTACATTTCATCAACACCATCCTTACCATGTCCCAAAACTGCTCGGATATAAGTGGGCTTAGACATGTCTGGGGCTTACACCCTAGCACAAACAACTTCTTTGCCCACTTTCATTCGTATCCATAGAAGTCTTGGCCACACATTCATACTCTTTCACACATTGATCCATTCTGTCTGAAAGGATGACACCGACTCCCTGGCATGCCCGCTCGGTCTCGTCTACACCAGACCAGTAAGGTATACATGCCATGTGCAGTGGCATCCTTTTCCTCGTTTCGTCTCATTTACATAATACATCTATCCATCTATCATTCATCATTTCGCATACATCATCTTATCATTCATTGCTCCACATACATTCAGCGTAGCCAGACGGGCTCCGCAATCCACTTTTCGCCCCTCCGGAGACAGAACGTGACGGGTGGCGAACCTCGTCGCCGGTTTTCTCCGGAGATTCTTCGCACCTCTGCCCCATTAAAGGGCGTCGGGAACTCGGGCCATTTCTTTGATTTGTTGGGTCATGGTGCGAACTAAGGGGTGGTAGATTTTACTCCGCTACCATACGGCGAGGAGCCGAGTCTATGGTGGGCCTAGGTTAGGTGGTCGAAGCCTACGGACGCGAGCGACTCATCCCTCCTAAAAAATCTCTAACAATTAATTGATAACGATATTTTGAGCGAATTCTATGGCAAGTCAACTATTAAATACATTCTGTTAATTTTAATTTTACATACGCAATTTTACTTTTGTATTAATGTTTTTGTGACCTTAATATATTCAAGTAATAGGTTTGTTGAAACGTCGGGAATTAAAATAGTAAATTAAACGCGATAAAATCCGTAAAAAATAATTTTAATCAATAAGTTTGTATTTAAATACCTACAGCGATATTCGGTCTGTAGAAATAAGTCATTTAAATTACAAACCGAATATAGCTATATAATGCCTCTGCCAATATACTCTATGCCGTATCCTTCATCCATCCTTGCCAAAGGATGTCTAGAGAGTGTTTTTATTTTTAAGTCGTATAAACAAAAAATGCAAAGGTTTTTAAGAAGTTTACTCAATTTGTTTTTCTGACGACTATAGAATAGAATAAAACATTTTATTCATAATAAATTACAACAACATATCATCCACAATACTTGGTGAAAGATTTTTTTTATTTAGGACAAACAAACTACATTAAATCTAAAAACTATGTTGGCATTGTTAGCGTATTAACTAAATAAATTTTTATCAAATACTAGGTATTATTTTCTTTTTCCTTAATTTTTGTCAATTTTGAGCACTGGGAGCTAAAAGTTCGGGTGCTCAGATATTCATGGTAACCAAATAAAATGGTTTTCAGTACCTGTATAAGAAAAATCCTTATTATAATTGTATTTGTGCTTGTGTGTGATAAAAGACACAGGATAATAAAGATAAACATTATAAGCATTTGGGAAACTCAAACATTCAACATAAGACTGCTATAGGCTTGCCAAGATGCCTTTTGTAACAGTAAAGTTGATAGACTATTAATTACCAAACAATATTTTATCAGAACTGTAATCAAAGTGTAAATAATACATTTAGTTAGCAAAACTAAGTCTAATATGCAGAAAGTTTCAAGCCAACATTAATTCAACTCAACGAGACGTTTGTTGGACCGGTCTCCATTAGTTAGTCCCTACATGATGTTGGTGTCCCTCTTAATTGAATTCCCTTTCCTCTACTATTATAGCCTTATCCGTGATTCGGACGTGACGGAGTATAAATCGACATAGACTTAGTTAACAATAACGTATAATATGACGACATTGCGATTGATTTAGTTATAGGTTGGAAATAGGATTCAGTACATTTTTATTATAGAAATAAGGGTGACAAAAGATCACAGTCCAAGTGATGATAAGTGGATGCTATGGCCCATATCTACATCTCTCCTTGATTAAGTAAGCATCTAAACGCAAATCCGTTGTGACCCCTGAGGACTAAAATGGAATGCTTATTTCAATAAAAGGGTTTTATAGGAGAGAGGGCATACGAACATGCGGCTCACCTGATGGTAAGTGACTTCACCAGGACAACACCAGGAGAATTGCAGGTGCCTTAACATAAGTCCCTAAGTAGTATCAGTCCGGTAAAATTGCCGGTGGTAAACGATTGAACAAAGAGGTCGTACGAGGAAGAAAACTCCTAGTGAAACGCACAGTGGTGTACCGCCAGGCATCCAGATGGTGTAGATGGTATCATGAGTTGTGTGGTATCATGTGTGATAAATTTGGCGCAATGGCGGCTGGAATTAATCCGAACAAATCCTCAGAGCAATCCCCGTGGTAAATGCGATAGATAATGCAAATAAAAACAGAAAAAATAGAAAAAAATAGATAATGGTCTCCGGTTCTCACACTCATAATACGAAACGCAGCGACAATAAGCTGCTATTTCATGCTGGTATCTGGTGGAGAGCGTGATCTTTACTAGTCGGCCCATTCGTGCTCGACCACAATATAGCTGCAGCTTTGCAACGTATAAATTATTAATATGAACGAATTATCCATTAAATATTTTTAAAGACAAAGAAACTGACTGCAATCGATATTACAAATAATATATATTTGTAATTTACTCATACCTGATACCTTGAATATGATGTCATACTATGATACATTTGCTTTTTAATATTTTTTATGTTGCAGTATTTTATAATAACGTCAAAAATAGTCAAACCTTTCCTAGGCAAATAAAGTTACAAGTTTGTATCAAGTAAAACACAGCCTATAGTATACGTCCCACTCAAAGGCACAGGCCTCCTCTTATTTCTGAGAGGATTTTAGGGCAAAGGAGTGTCCACAACGCTGCCCCAATGCGCGTTGGTGTACTTGACATGTGTTCGAAATATTTATTTTTAATTTCTCAGACATGCTGGTTTCTTCACGACGTTTATCTTCACCGCAAAGTACGTAGTAAATCAGCACTTAAAATTGCAATTAATAATTTCATTGGATCTAGCGGGGATCGAACCCGGGTTGATCGCATACTGTTACTGTCATATTTACAGCGTGCTCTTAGCTCTAAGCTACCACGCAACTATGACAACATAATTAAATATTGAACTCTGACAATAAGTTACCAAGTTATGGGCAGCATAAACATATTACGAGCCAAAAATTTCCCTTTTTTTCTAGGTTTCGCCGCAATCGGATAAAATGGGTGAGGGTGTTATTAATATTGTTCATGTTTGATAACTGTTTGCAAGTTTAAGTTATTTTTCATATTAAAAAAACTGCCTAATCAAATGAACTGATTAAATTAGGTATTCATTATGCAAATATAATATATAAATTCCTAAACCTATAATTCTAAACAAATTTCGTTCCTAGTAATAATCAGCAGAAATATATGTGTTGAAATCTGTATGTCCAAAGATCGATCTAGTTGCAAAAATATTATATTATATAATTACGTCATAAAACACGATTCTGGGCTGACATCTATCGACATCCTGCATGTCTTACCAGGTCGTCACTCCATCTAGTAGGAGGCTGCCACTTAAGGAAATTTGGTTGTAATTTATAAAATATAAGCTACTGAATAATTTGCTCCATCCATCTGATATTTCACGATTATTTAGGAACTGTTTAGAATATAAAATGCAGACTTGAAGGGAAAAGAAAAGAAAAATGCAATGTTTTGATGTAAGTAATAAAGAAAAACATTCAACTGTTAAAGGCAGTGCATACTGCTGAGTAAACAGAGCGTAAAATTGTCTTTTCGTCCTGTTAAAAATGATTTTGTTATTCAGTGCGCTTTACCATCTTCGAATACATCACCGCTTATGATCAGGTGGAATATCAAGCACTGGCTTATAACAGGTAAAAAAATAACTACAGCCATTTTTAACACGCTTTTATTAGCTTCGCGTGTATCTATTCCATCTATCTATATAATGGAATATTTTAATATAATTTTCACCAACTTGTAGACGGCTGATTGACTTGAAAATTATTTCATCTTCATGCAAGTATGCTGATCAGGATCACCAGGATAAAATAAAATAATTATCAGGATCATTACAGCTCATAATCAATGCGTAATAGTGTTTAAGTTTTTTTAAGCTATTATATTATGATAAGAAGAGCTGTCGTATTGTCTAATCTAGGTCAAGAATCATCGTTTCTACCAATATTGTGGTTTTGAGGTAAACGACGAAAAACATTATTAAGAAGTTTGATTATACTTTTAAGACTGCGCCACGCCGAATACGAGTGCGCTGTGGCTACGGTACGTCTTTGTTGCGGCAGGCATTGTAATCATCGATCACTATAAAAAACTAGATACACAATCAGTGACAAAAAATGTCCTTACCGAATGAGCGCCCACTTGAACATTTGGGTGCGCTTTTAATTTGTACGTAGCTTTGTGAATACAACTTTAGGCAATGCATTTAAGGTTGAATTTACATTAATTTATTCAACTAGAATTACGTCAAAACAATTGGCGACAGTTTTTAGAGAACTTTTGCATGGGATTGTGTATCTAGTTGTAATGTATAAAGCTCTATTTGTCTCACTGCGTCTATTATTTCACACCGTAACTGCACCTTACTACCACATTGTAACGTCTTGCGTAACACGTTATATCATAGCCGTACCGTGTCCGTTGTGGCACAGTCTTAATCACTTTGTTATTTATTTTATTTTATTGGGAAAACAATCAGTGATATATTACAAAACTATGATATAAAATATTTTAAAAATGAGCTTTCGTTGCTCTATAAACCGTAGAAAATTAAATAGATCTTAGCTATGTAATTAATTTTTAAATCTTTAATATAATGATTTCCTTATTGTCTTGCGTTTGTGACATTCATATGGGAAGTCTATGTTCAGCATTGAACTTGTAAAGGCTGTAACGATGATGACAATGATGAATGCCTGTTATTTTTATAGAACAAGGGTGACAAACGAGCTCACTGCCCACCTGATGGTAAGTGGATGCTGCGATCCATAAACATATTTATCCTCGATTAAGGATCAAAATGTAGATGCGTTGCCACCCCTGAGGACTACGATGGAATGCCTCGTTTCCAGTAAAAAGGGTCTCCGGTTCGCAACAATCACCACAAGAAACACAACAGCATTGAGCTGCTATATTTTACGCTGGGATTCTGTAAGAGCGTGGTCCTTCCCCGGTCGAGCCAAGCCATTCGTCCTACAATTATAATATAGCTGCATCGTGGCTCTACCACGTATAAAACTTCGTCTGCTATTTCATGCCGTAGGTACACCTTACCACCGCACTTATAACACCATACGTAACACAGATATATCACAGCCGTATTGTATCCTTAGTAGTTGTGACACAGTCAAAATCGCTTTTTTATTTATTTTAGTTTGGGAAAACAGTGATATATTACCAAATTATTATATAAAAGTTGTTAAAAATTAGCTTTCGTTGCTCTTCAAAGTAGGTATGACACATCATTTTAATTTTTACACGGCGCTTAGCTAATTAATTTTTAACATCTTTAATATAACGTATTTCTTCATTGCCTTGCCTTTGTGGCATTCGTACGGGGAAGCCTATGTTTAGCAGTGGCCCAGTGAGAGTCAGTAACGACGATGATGATGATGACGACAAATGCCGGATCCTATTAACTATATAATATTATAACAAATTTACAACTTAAACATCATTTAAGCGTTTTCGCATACCTCGTTTACACCCACACTCTACTTGGGAATGACAAAAACAACACTAACTCTTTCTAGATTATGTTCAACTAAGCTCAGAAAATAAAAGGCATCGTATCGAAAGTGTTCTTAACTATAATCCAATCTACATATATTAAATACAGTATTATAATCAAATTTAAATTTGAAAATCGATTGATTTACAATTTGATTGATTTGTAATTTGAAAATTGATTAATTTACAATCAATTCTCTAATATTCCAAATTCAATTCAAACAATATAACAAGTATAGTAATGGTCATTAAGGGATATATTATTATATTAATTAAACTGTCTTCTTTTCTACTACTTCGTCATAAGCCCGTAAAAGTCAGTCTTTCCTGTTCTATTCGAATTAGGCCTCTTTTTTTTTATAGGAGAGGGGGCAAACGAGCTTACGGCTCACCTGATAGTAAGTGACTACCGCCGCCCATGAACAACTACAACACCTGGGGAATCGCAGGTGCGTTGCCGGCCTTTTAAAAAGGAGTAGGCTCTTTTCTTGAAGGTCCCTAAGTCGTATCGGTCCGGAAAAATCGCCGGTGGTAAACTATTCCACAGAGAGGTCGTATGCGGAAGAAAACTTCCTAGTGAAACGTACAGTGGTGGACCGCCAAGCATCCAGATGGTGTGGATGGTATTGAGAGTTTTGCCGCGATGTGCGTTCGTGAAATTTGGTGGCTGGGTTTAATCCGAACAATTCCTCAGAGCACTTCCCGTGGTAGATGCGAAAAAAAATGCAAAGCGATGCAACATCTCTTCGCAGCGCCAGTGAATCGAGCCGATCGAAAAGGACTCGGTCGTCGACGATTCGAGCCACTCTGCACTGGATGCGGTCAAGTCGAAGGAGCTGGCACTGGGGAGCCCCAGCCCAGAGATGGGAACAGTATTCCATGTGAGGCCGAACCTGCGCCTTGTAAAGTTGCAGGCGGTGTGCCGGCATGAAATACTGTCCCGCTCTGCTGAGCACGCCAAGATTTTCAGAGGCCAATTTGGCCTTCTCTTCCAAGTGACCACGAAACTGCACGTCACTCGATATGTCGACGCCGAGGATTCCGATATTGGAGTGCCTTGAAACTGAGGAGATACTACAAAGGGGTTCTTTTTAGTGGTAAATGCGCAAACTTGGTGTCTTCTGAGGATTAAACTGGACTAGATTTAGTCGCCCCCAAACCGAGACTTTGTTAAGCAAATACTCGACTTCAGATTCAAGTTTGTTCCGGTACTCGGTGACGTTTTCCCAAAAAATATTGGTACGGCCTGTGTATAGAGTATCACCAGTGCTGTCATCCGCATAGCAATTAATGTTTAATGATATGCAGAGGAAACAGCGTTGGTGATAGCACGTAGCCTTGTGGAACACCAGCATTAATAGGCTTGTAATCAGAGCATGCACCGTCTACAACGACCTTGATGCTCCGATCTGCAAGATCCAATTGCACAATTATTTGGGAAGCCCATAGAAAGGGAGCTTCGAAAGAAGCGCTTTGTGCCAAACCCGATCGAAGGCCTTCACAATGTCCAAACTAACGGCCAATGCCTCCCTCTTGGACTCTACTGTCTCCGCCCATCTATGAGCCAGATAGACCAGAAGATCATCAGCTGATCGACCCCGACGAAAGCCGTATTGGCGGTCACTATCAACTGGTGATCCTCAAGATACCGCATGAGTTGGCAGTTTATATTTTATTTCATTATTTTGGAGAACAAGGAGGTGATGGCGATGGACCTGTAGTTAGACGAGTCTGAGCGGTCGCCTTTTTAGGGATCGAGTGGACGTAAGCCGTCTTCCATGATTTCGGGACTACGCCTAGGGAGTAGGAGTATCGAAAAAGACGCGTTAGAACCGGTGCCAACTCTGGAGCACACGTCCTCATCACGATTGGGGGGATTCCGTCAGGCCCACTCGACTTGTGCATGTTCAGGGAGAGGAGTGTTTTGCGAACCGAGCGCTGTGTGAACCGCACATACGGCATGGAGCACTCACACCGCGGGATGGTCGGCGGTATGCTCCCCCCGTCATCGAGAGTCGAGTTGGACGCAAAGAGAGAGTTTAGCAGATCGGCTTTCTCCTCTGCGGCATGGGCCACTGAGTCGTCCTCCCTGTGCAGAGATGAACGAGATGGCTGACAGAAGTTCCCTTGGACAGCCTTGTCGAGAGACCAGAATGCACGGGTTCCCGAAGGAAGGCGAACTAGTTTCTCGCCAATTCTGCCTATGTGCTCTGACTTTGCCTTGGCAATGACTCTTGTGAAGGGCCTGGAGGCGGAATTATACTTATTTTTAAGGGCGCTGGTGTTTATATCCCAAGACGTTGATACGTCAGCCCAGGCCCGATAGCACTCCTGCTTATAGCGTGATGCTATTTTACAGGAGCGACCAAACCATGGCAGAGATCTGCCTCCGATGGGCACCACAGAGGAAGGAATAAAAAGTTCCATACCCTGAAGTACCACATCAGCGACAGAATTACTTGACAACGAGAAGACCGTTCGGCGGAATGCTTCCCGCCGAGGGTAGGATGCAAAGAAAGACCGCATCCTATCCCAATCGGCCGACCTATAATGCCAAACACGGCGGCAGCCTGCAGAATGTAACCGCGATTTCAGCGTGAATGGCACCACACTCCGGACTAGTCAATGGTCCGAGAAGCCAAGAGGGGCGTCGACGGACACCTGATATCTGTCCGGATGAGAGGTCAGCAGAAGGTCCAACAGGGAAGGTGCATGATCCTCCACATCTGGACGACGAATTGATAGGCAAATTGACGATCGCAGTCCCTTTATTGTCCCCTTTTTTCGTAGTAGTAAGAAACGATTATACTGTTAAGGTTTTATAACTTCCAAACTATTTCAAAATGAAGAAAAAAGGTAGCAGTATTGTTCTTAAAGAAAATATTAAGTTTTTGGCACCTCGTGCATATAAAATAACAATTGACTAACTACGGGCAGGAGCAGTTAAATCGAGTCTAAAATTATGAGGAAAATGTCGAAGCGTCTTTCCATCCGATTACAATGTGGATGTCTTCAAAGCAATAGTGAATAGGCTTTTGTTAAGTCAGTGTTCACCATCTTAGGCTACATCACCACTTACTATCAAGTGGGATTGTAGTTATAAGCGCTAGCTTAGAATAGTAATAAAAAGCCTCATAGTTTTAAAATAGTAGACTTGCATAATTGGTGTATTAATAATAACGTTTGTAGCCATTGACGAGTGGTCTCAGAATACCAGACTGCTGTCTCGGGTTCAAAATTTAAATTATTAGAAAGCGCTAGTGGTTGATGAAAAACAATACAATTACACATAAAATATTTATCACAAGCGCTGCATGACATAAGTTCCGTAAGTATACAGTTTATTTAATGCTAGTTTTAGTTTGTAATAACTAAATCAAAATATCCTGCCCTAAATATTAAAAATATTATAACTTAAAAAAAGTAGTAAATACAACGAGTAATTTTACATTTTTATACATTATTAAAAAACCTTCACTTACGACTAAGTTAACAATAGTTAGGATAGGATAGACCTACGTTCATTTTGCTCGTAACACTGAAACGTGACCTGGAAAGCCTACGCTATATCAGCACAATTACCAACATATACCCATTTCAAGATAAATAATAAGTTTTAATTAAAGTGAAGGAAAAGAAAGGAAAAGCTCATGAAAAAAACTACCTTTCGCCAAAATCTGCAGGAATCTTTAAAAAATCAGTACTACGACAGCATAAACGACGCTGTATTGGAAAGTGGGTCATGGCAAATAAAAGATAAGGCTTAATATCTCATATGAAACTACAATACCATTCTGAAAATAAATACTGCTCACAGTAAAGGACTACGTCTTGCTCTTTCTCTTTGGACTCTACTTTCTACCACTGCTATTACTTATTACGCCTATTAGAAAGCGTGCCTGTGAACGAAATTATTTAAAAAAATAATAGCTACTTAAAAATCATCAAATTATATTATGTGACCATAAAAAGTTAATGATGCAAGTAGGGTTCATTTTTGCGTGGATTCGTACATTGTCTAAAACGTACATGATGCTTTTGTGTTAAATAACCATGAAAAAGTTCAGTGTTGTCAGCACAAATTAATCAGTTCTTTCCGTAGTCCTATTTACATAGTACACGAGCTAGTTGCTTGCGCTTGGCTCCACTTATAAATTTGCCGATAAATTAAAAAGTAAATTATGTAAGTAGTTTGATAGTTTTAATTAGCCATAGTTCAGTATGAAAGTAAATAAATCAAACGAATATTTACTACCGTCTTACAATATAAACATAAAGTATGAGGTACAGAACAAAGTTTTAAAATAAATTTCGAACGAAGTTTTTAAAATTTATGGTCGTTTTCAAAGAAGTCACATAATTTTGTGTAATAAATTACCGAATGAAAAACAAAACATAAAAGTAGGTGCGACCCGGGGGTACAAACTACAAACTTACCGGAAAATAGGACTATTAAATATTTATTATCATTAAATTTATAATTGTAGTTATTTACAAACTCAAACAACATAGTTTTGTGAACTTCTCTTCGCCATTGCTTCTTTATGGTAACGCTCGGCCTTATAATGCACAAAAGATGTTAGTAAAATTTGCAGAGCTATAGTTAGAGACAATTCCTCATCGATCATATTCTTCAGACATTGCCTCAACAGACTTCATACTTTTCTGACAGACTTCTATTATTTTTTCTTCTCTTTCTTTTTGGAGGCCTAGATAACGTTTTGATAGACAAAAAATCAATTCCAAAGTAGCAAAACCACCTATTATTACTTATTACTATATTAGAGTTTATCAATTCTCGTGTTTCCAACTGTACATTCTGCATGTAATCATGTAATGTTGCATTGATTGTGGTTTAATAATAAAACTGGTTATACAAAAATCGTTCAAAAAATTTTTTTTAAATAAAATATGCTAATTATCTAGCTTAGCCAGGTCAACCGTTAACATAACTTTATCGATCACAAATAGACGAAAAATAGACGGTGCGATGCAGACATTTCAAGTGACGCCAAAACCATGCTCAACTTATTATAACTACACGCACTCACACACACATGTCCATGATCTTAAATCATTTGAAATTAAAATTCTGTTTTCGGTGTACTTTTTTCAGTTTTTATTCGGTGACTATTAAAGAATAGGTAAGATTCGGTAACAAAGAACTTTTATGTAAATTTATTGATTTTATAAGTCTCAATAACTTAAAACAATTCAATTGTTTAACATAAAAAATAATATATTAGATTTGATACTTTGCAATAAAGAAGTCTTGGATGTTGTGGAGATAGAAGATCCTGTAAGAAATATTGACAAGTTTCATCCTCCACTTGTAATTAAAATGAAAATCTTATTGGAAAGCAATAGAAAAGTACTTAATTTTTATAAGGGTGACTATAAAGCTATAACTACTTATCTAGAATCGGTGTCTAATGAAATGGTAAAAAGATTTTATGAACTGCCAAACTATGCTATTGAAAAGCATATTCCTATGACAAAATCTGTCCAAGGTCCTTATCCTGTATGCTGTATGTATGCTTTCCTGATTTGATGAAGCATAGTAAAGTAATACCTTTATTTAAATCTGGTAGTACATTAGACCCCGCCAATTTTAGACCCATTTCTGTACTGCCAACACTAAGTAAAATTTTGAAAAATTTATTCTTGTTAAATGTTAATTTTTTTAATGTTAATAATTTACTTCATAGAAATCAATTCGTTTCACAAGGTCGTTTGACAACTGATGCTGGTGTTGAGCTGACAAATATATTTTCAATGCATGAGAATTTACAGGATGCTTTGGGTATATTCTGTGACCTATCCAAAGCCTTCGATTGTGTTCACCATGAAACATTAATCAGGAAACTACAACACTACGGTGTAAGAAGTAATGCTCTTAAATTAATTGTTTGATATTTAAGTAACAGAACCAAAAGTTGTCACATTAGTATGAGCTTTCCGTCGATAGTACAAATGGGCGTGCCTGCTGCCAATCTTGCCCTTTCTGCTTTGTATTAACACTTCCACTACATAGTGGGGATAACCATAATATAGTATTATTTATTGATGACACTTCATTAATTTTCAAATTAAAACGACAATTATTAAAATATGACTAAGTAAATAATGCTATCTTAAATTAGTAAAATCATTAATGTTAATAACTTGCATTTAAATAGCACTAAAACGAAATGTATGAAGTTCATGACTCCAAATGTCAGACAATTAAATACTAATGTAATTTTAAATGGGGAGGAACTGAGTTCTGTCGATACCACCATTTTTCTTGAATAACACTAGACGCGAAGCTCAATGGTTTTCCCATATATCAAAGTTAGCAAAGCAGACTTAGTTCTGCAGCATATGCTGTAAAAAGATTAGAAATCTTACCAGTGTAAACAGCTAGACTTGTTTACTTTAGCTATCTATAGCATAATGTCCTATGGTATTTTGCTATGGGGACACGCAACTGACACTGAAATTATATTTGTTTTACAGAAGGGCCATAAGAGCAATCTATGATTTAAAACCCAAAGAGTCGCTCCGACAAAAATTTAAGAAATAATATATTAACTTTGGCCTCTCAACAATACATTTATGAAAATGTAATGTACGTACACAAAAATAAAAGTAGTTATGCAAAAATAAGTGATATTCATTCTGTAAATACTTAGGAACAAACACAAGCTAGTAGTACCAGTTACTGACTCCACTGTCAGTAATTCATTCTTGGGCGATATATAAGCTTTTACAACAAAATCCTAAAATATACAAAATTCGACCTGCTCAAAATTCAAAAACTTTATTAAATATAGTTTTATAAAAGGGTTATTATAATGTTAAGGAATTTATGATGATAATAAATCTGTAGAATGAGGTGTCGCTGCCAGGCTGTTTCTAATTTGTTTTGTGGTTAATTGTGTAATATATGATTGTAAGCTGTTATTTTAAAAAGTCCCGTTGGTTTCTTGCTGGTTCTTCCAGGACAGAGGTCTTTTTTCGATCCAGTGGTAATTAGACAAAAGAGTGACTTTCAATAAGTATTATTTATAATCTATATTGAATAAAAAAGTTTCTGTTCCTGTTTCTGTTACTCTTCTCATTTAATCAATCTTTTAAGACAAAAATATAGATACCATAAAAAAATTAAAAATTCACTAGATCAAATAGAATTTGAATATTTAAGAGAAAACTGTAATAAGCTAATGAAGGAGTGCTATGATAAATACATCAATGCAATAGAAACAGATATTAAAACCAACCCCAAACAATTTTGGACACACATCAAAAATCTACGAAAGAACTGCTCATTATATCCTAATACCTTTAAGCATGATACATCATCAGATACAAAGCTAATAGCGGACATATTTGCATCTTATTTTTCTTCAATATGTGAAAGAGATCATAACGACAACATTTCAAATAAATTTTACACAAGATTCATTGCTAATTCCTTTGATGTTATCGGGGAAATTCAATTTAGACCAGAGGATGTTAAAAATAAACTAAAAAAGCTGGATGTCACAAATGGGGTAGGTCCAGATAATATACATTCACTACTTTTAATAAACTGTGGAGATGCGTTGACTTTTCCACTAACTTTTCTATACAATCGATCTCTCAAAATGGGCATATACCCTGATGAATGGAAACTAGCAAGAGTAGTATCTATATTTAAGAATACAGCAAAAAGTTAACTACTGTCCAATATTTATTTTTTCAGCAATATCAAAAGTATTTGTGTCATTAGTTCACTCTGTAATTTATCGACATACTCAAAAATACATAATCGAAAATCAGCAAGGTTTTATGTCAAGAAGGTCGACCAACAATAACCTTACTCTCTTCACTTCTGATGTAAAAGAAAAAGAAGATCAAGGCTTACAAATTGACACCATCTATACAGATTTTTCAAAAGCCTTTGATAAAGTGAACCACAGCATCCTAGTTCATAAATTATATTTATTTGGAATTACAGATAACCTACTGGAATGGCGTAAATCTTATCTTTTAAAGCGCTTTTCTAGGGTGGTAATTGATGGCGAACAATCGAGGCTATTTGAAGCATTTTCAGGAGTACCCCAGGGCTCGATTTTAGGAGCGTTATTTTTTAACATCTTTATCAATGACATAACACGTGTGATTAACCACAGTGGTGTATATATTTTTGCTGACGACCTTAAAATAACGAAAACGGTATCAACAGCCTCAGATGCCCAACATCTCCATTAAGACATTAATAATCTCCAGGAATGGTGTAACAATAATAAAAATTTTCTAAATGCTACAAAATGCTATCACTTTAAGTACAGCAGAAAATGTAATAAAGGGGATTGCTCATTCTTGGCTTAACGTGGACAAGTTGTACTGTAAAAAGTATTTTTACGAAAAAATATAATTAAATCTAAAATTAATATTTTTTTAATTGTCGTAGTAGGAAAGTAAATGTAAAAGCAAGTCGTTTAATAAGTATTTAAGCCGATTGAGTTCAAAACGCGTCGCCATTTTTTTGTTTGAAGGCTGATTCTGTGTTGCCACATTAATAATAATTGTGATAACAGTCTTAATAATCGATTATTAAAATAATCGATTTCTAAATTTGAGTAAAAAATGTATTTTCTTGAAAATGTGCAATCAAGTGATTTTCAGAAGGTTTTTATTATATTTATTTTCCTTTAATTACATAAAAAACAAACAAAACACTCATTGTTTTGACCTGCAAATCATTTTACATCCGATTATAATCCGATAATATTCAATAATGACATGTATGTATACAGTGACAAAAAAAAACATTCGCTATGCCTCCGTGTATTATGAATGTTGTTTCGGTTATTTTTGCGAAGTATTTTGTTTTTATAATGGACTCCGATACCGCTCCAATTGAAGACCTGGCTTTACCGTTGGACACTGAATCTGCTCATGACGATGACCCTGGTGCTATTTTGTTAAACGTTGAACCGGCTTTAAATGACAAGAAATACTCATAATTATAACTTTTTTCAGCGACAAGTTTTAGCATTAAGGCATTAAAGTGAACTATTTTTACACTCTCCTGCAACCTTATTACTATAATTCGTTTCTTTGAGGCATAAACTATTTAAAACCCCAGTCAGTAAATATTATAATTAATGTTCACGTTGAGCCAAATTACCCTAACAAACTGAGCAATTCCTTTTCAGTCGAAATATACAATAGCAGGCACCAAGTTGGAAGAAGTGATTACTATTCGAGATCTTGGTGTCATAATGGATAGCCATTTGAAGTTTTCGGACCATATTGACAAGATAGTGGGGGAAGCAAATAGGTCTCTAGGCTTTATATTGAGAAACTCAAGGGATTTTAAAAAACCAGCAAGTGCCATTTAGCTTTACAACAGTTTTGTAAGGAGCGAGCTCGAGTATTGCAGCACAGTATGCTGCCCTACTTATAAAACTCACATAAACAGGATCGAAAAAGTTCAGTAGAAAGTAATTCGTAGCTTAACCTACCATTTTTGTACTCCAAGAAATATCCAAACCTATAGTGAAAAAATTAAGCATTTTCAACGAGAGCCCCTTTCCTTACGCCGAAATCACTTAGACATGTCACTCCTACATAAAATTGTAAATAATCATATAAACTGTGTCCCTTTATTGTCCAAATTCCAATTTAATCTACCATCCAGAATACCAATATATCCGTGTAGTATTTTTAAAAACAAATTTTGTAGAACAAACTTGAGTCGTGATATCGTGATATGGTGATCCGTATATCTCGTCTGTACAACGAGCTCACCAAAAATATACCTGACCTGGACAATTACCATGATACCCTCACTCAATTTATGACCAAACTTAAGCATGTTGACGTATGTTAAACTGCGGTTGTACAAATCAGCTTTTATTTATTTTATTTTTATTTTTAATTAACATAATTTTATTATATTCGTTTAACTTTTTGTAACACAATGCATGCTGTGATTGCCTATAATTATAAGAGAAGTTGATCATGTAAAATTTATATTACTGTAATGTACAAACCAAACATTTATTGCTGTTTCTTATGTTGGCAATCCAAACAAATAAAAAAAAGAAAGGAAGAAAAAAGATGCGTGAGTGCGTGTCAAGAAGGTAAGCATGGTTTCGACTTCATTAGAAATCAGAGTATAAAGCTCGAAAGATATAATATACGATGACGTCATCATAACTTTTATGTGTTGATTTGGCAAAACGACTTCATAACTGTGTGATACCGAATATAATAAAATTTTGTTGAAAATGATGCAGTTACGGAAATATACACTGCTTATCTACAGTGTTCAGTGTCGTAGCTCTGAGTTTCGCCACGTGCATGATGTTACGCCATTATTACTTTAAAGTTGATGATTATGTAGTGTTAGTAGTCATCGAAATATCGATTAAACTAGAGTGTATTGCCTTGCTTAAAACTAATAGGCTAACAAGTCAGCTGTTATTTAGATAGGAGCCTTTCTTTCTTCTTTCTTCTTTTTTTTTCGAGGGGAAATCCTCATTACATCTAGGCGTTTAGACGCCTAGATGTAATCCCAAAGGCCCCGAGGGTAAATCCCCAGAGGCCCCGTTTCTGGTAGGGGAATACCGTTTTTAATAAGAGGGCCGTGACGAACGCCTTGGCGACGTCAACTCCGAGCGGGACCCACCCTCTCCCGATCCCGCTCAGCAGCCTCCTTCTGAATCATAACGGATTCACAGAAGGTGACTACGGCCCTCCACATCGAATCCACGCTCAGCATCACCGACACGACTGCTGGCAGGGAGAGGTTCCGTCCGATATGGCTCACCAGGATCGTCCGCTCCCGTTCCCACGCTGGACATACTGCCTGCGTATGGGACGCGGAGTCCTGTCCACAGCAGTGGAAGCAGTTCGCCGTCGCTTCGCGTCCGAGCTTACACAGATAATCACTGAAGCACCAGTGCCCGGTAATTATCTGTGTGAGTCTGTAGATGAGTCTTCCTACTCGTCGCTGCATCCAGGCTTCGAAGACCGGCATGATTGCGTCAATAAACGTTTGCGTTCATAGCGTTCCGTTTCTCAAGTCGAGTGCGACATGTCGCCAAAGCGTCCCAAATCGCTTGGTCCACAAATCGTATCAGAGTATATAAATACTCTGATATTTACTCGCACTTCTTAGACAGATTTCTATTCTATCTTCTTTTCTTTTTTTTTTCGAAGCCTAAATACTAAAATTATAATTTTTAACAAAAGTAAAAACCGACTTCAAATTGCTAAAAAAGAAGTTATTTATGTGCTACCCTTAGGGATGGAATTTTTCCTCCAAATTTATATGGGGCTACCCTTGAAATATAACCTATTTGATAAAAAAAGAATCATTAAAATCGGTTCACAATCTGCGAAGATATCGCGTAACATACATACAAAAAAATATAAAAAAACATACACTCGCATTGAGTACCTACTCTTCTCTTACTCCTTTTTCTTTCTCTCCTCTACTCTCCTCTTAAAAATCAATTCCAAAGTAGCAAAAAAAACTTTCAAAAAGAGTTCATCAATTCTCGTGCGTCTTAGACTATACATTCTACATGCAAGCATGTAGCAGACTTCATATTAAACTGTATATTATATTCTTTAAATATTAAAATATATAGCAAAGGCATGAACTGCTCATAAATTGGCAAGATTGTGTAATAGTCCAGGCAAATATTTTGAATATAATATAAATATTATGAATCCGTTTTTTTTTTGTAAAAAACATTTTTTAGTCGAAACGGCAATTTCATAACTAAATAATTAGTTTATTTAGATGAGTTTATTATTGCCTAGCAGTATTGCGTGCATTGCTGTAGAATAATAGAATAGAATAGAATAGAATAATTTTTTATTCAATATAGATTACATGTGTAATTCTTATTGAAAGTCATTTTTTACTTTACCACTGGTTCAAAAAAAAACCTCTGTCCTGGGAAGAACCAGCAAGAAACCCAGCGGGACTTTTTTTTAAAGTAAATTTTACATTAATGGTTGTACAAACTATTTAAGTACAAAATTTATTTTAGAAACTGCTTGGTAGCTGTGTTCCGGTCTTAAGGGTAAAATAGAGAACCACTATAATTAGGCCGATATATATATATATCGGCCTGTCCTTATCTCATAGTTCACTGAGAGTGGGAAAAATCAGGCGCAGAGTCATCGGCTTCACGTGCTTTCCAAACAGGCACAGGGGTGAAACATCGTCAACTTCCTCATTCTGGGCTGCTACTGAGCATTTATTGACAGAAAAATACTGATTTTGGCCCGATCCGGGATTTGAACCCGGGACCACTTGAATGGCAGTCGCGCTTACGACGACTATACCAACGAGGCAGTCAAATGATAAAGTATTATGTTTTATGGTGATATGTGTATGATATCGCGATATTTGAATGTGCAATACTCAAATATTTTTAATAAGATTTAGCGTTTCTTATATTTATGTGCCTTAGAGTATAACTTATTATGTTAATAGGCGAGTGTAGAATTTATCAACATTATTTACGTTAGCCACAAATGTAAATACCTTTATGGTGACAACATCAATTTACCATCGCTCTACTAAGCTACGAGATATTTACATGACGTCATTTATTACCCTTGACGGAACGTTAACGCTTTGACAACAAACATTAATTTAGAGTTTTAAATGTACACTATCCTTGTAGTGATAATATAAATAATTTATTTAACAGGTAAGTTCCAATTTAATACAGGTGCAATTTTTACTTTTCCTCAAATTTTTTGAAAATAAGATTTACCAAAAATTACGATCTCTTTGGAAATATGCCAGCCCCATCATTCCCTATTTAAGGGGCTCACATCTAAGGATTTGTGATTAAAAGGTCATAAAACATCCCAGCGATAATATAGTTCGGATAGTATTGTTTGGACCAGGCCCATGTAGTTGTGGTTTAATTTTATTTCCTCATCAGCGAGTAGTTTTACTTAATTTTACACTATACTCATCCTTCATAGCCTTGTACCAATCAATACCCTGGGGAGAACCGATGAATGCATGTGGCTCAGGACCGTGTTTGTCACAACGGGCTGCAATTGTAATGATTATGCTCCTTCCATCCTCCCAAACGTTTTGATGTAAACTTATGATGCAACCTGTAAACATAAAAAATAGTCTTGCGAGGGCAATGATAGATTACGTCGGACTCCACAGACTAAAACCCCATCGTCTTTGATTAAAACCCCAAGAAGCGGGTAGGTGGAGAAGAGACTCCTTACGTCGTAGTTTAACATCACGCATCCGAAGTTTCCTTGAAATGTCTTCCTTCTCTTCGTTTACCACTGGTGACAAAGCCACTGCGACTTAAATATAAAAATATATTTTTTATTGTGAAAATCAAAAAGTAGAGCAGCCCGTCTTCCTTCAGATGGGCACAGACGTTTCACATTTTAAAAGCGATATGGGACAGGAAATAGTCCACGTGTTGCTCCAGTTTGCATTTGCGGATTCTACACTCTTATTTTTGTCAAAATGTTTCTCGCAGGTCCAACCAAGAACAAAAAATTTAAATTATTAAATTCTTATACGATGAATAGTATATTTAATTAAAAATTAATATTATTGAATATTTAAAAATATAAAAGGCATTCACTTTTATACTTTGGAAAGAGAAAACTCAGAACTTGTCTTTCATTGAATATTTTTGTAGTGTGTTAAAATTTGCCACGGAATTTTAAACATATTTATCACCGTCAGTTTTTGACGTGAAAGAAAGTTTCCAAATTTTTGGGTACCTACGACACTCCGATACCTTTGTGACGGAAATTGCCCTTAAGCAAAAAGGGGCTTTGTATTTACTCGTCTGATTGAAAGCTGAATTTCAAAAGCGATGATGTGACGAATTCTAAAGTGGCATGTATAAGCCTTTTAATATTATAACACACTTTTATGTTTTCTCAGTGGTATTAGACTAAGTTTAAAAAAGATAAGGTTTTTGTGAATTTGGGGTACATTAATACCTATAAAAATATACTATTAAATATGCAGCAAACGCCAATCCACATCTTGAATTGTCATTAAGATTTTACAGATAAGGATACAAATAATGAAACTTTAAAAAAATCACTTTTAATTAAAGTAAAAGTAATCTTCAAAGAACGAAAAGTGTATAAAAAAAATCAAAGCCTCGGCTTCAGAATGTGAAATAATTTTCGCCTTTTTAGCCGACTTAAATAAACAGGAGAAAGTTTCACTGTATGTTTTTTGTATATATGTTACGCAATATCTTCGTCAATTGTATATGGATGTATACAATTGAGATTGTTACATTCCTTAGTCTATTCCAAAGGGTTAAAATAATTGAGATGATGGTACGTAGCTATGTTAGGTTCCGATAAGTGGGGTTGTAGTGAAGATATTAATTAATTCTTCATTTACAGACTAAAATGACTCATATTTACAATATATGTTGGCTTAGTGCCAAAATAGAAAAAAAAAACAAATTCTAGACCAATAGGAGGCGCTGTTGTCAAGCTATTATTTATTTTATATTTACACTGTAAAAAGTCCGGAGGAAATCCAAAGTAAAACGCATTATCCACCTACCGTTTAGGGGAAAACAACGTATGTCGGGCCAGCTAGTAAAAATTACATTACTATAAGATAAATAAGTATACTACACATATCTAATCAAAAAGTAAGTTATATCGGTTAGGTTTGCACCGGATTTCCTTGTGTTTTGCATTACCACAAGCACGACTGTTTCTTGCTTTGATGTTTCACTTTCTACTTTACTTCCTTTGCACGAGTTAAATGACACTAAGTAAGGACGTGTAAACTCTTGTACTAACTTTAAAATATCTTATATCCGTTAACATTTTAAAAGTGCTTTATACTGTAAATAAAACGAAAGAAATTAAATGTGAAATGATTTTTTAACTTACTTTAAAAAAGAAAGAGTCCCCCAATTTATTTTCACTCACTATTATGTGTTATGAATAACCATCTAAATCAATATATTTGAGTTAACTCTTCACTCAACCAGTTTTTTAACCAGATCCAATGATAATTGAAGTCGATATCGGTTAACCACTCACTGACTCATTAATGTGCAGCCCAAACCGTTTGGCCTAGAAAGCTGAAATTTTGTAAAGAGGTTCCCCTTACAGTGTACACAAGGATTAATGAAAGTCTTTTTAAATTTGGAATATGCCAGGTATGTAAATGGCCAAATTTCATGTCCCTAATAATTATGGTTACGGAAATAAGGCTTTACTATAAAACGATAAATGGTTATTGGAGAATATATTAGGTCGGGGGAAAAGTTTCTTCGTATTTTATATACAAATTCAAGACATTTTTTCAAAGTTTAAAAGTTAAAGTTACAGCCTAATATACTTTCTTATTTCTCAGACATGTGCAGGTTTCCTCATGATGTTTTCCTTCACCGCTGAGCACGTGGTAAATCAGCACTTAAAATTGCTATCAACTCAATTTTTGCTGAGTGGCCAAATATGTGTGTAGTCTGGCGTTATCATGATGAAAGACCACTTTTCTGTTGATCAATCCTGCTGTTTTTTCTTAATTTCTTGCTTAAGTCTCATTAGTTGTGGTCAGTAGAAATGTGAATCGATAGTTTTGCCCGGCGGTAAAAGCTAATAATAAACAATGCCCTTCCAATCCCACCATACACACAGCATCACCTTATTGCGTGTTAATCCAGGTTTCAGTGCAGTAGAGCGTGACTACCCTATGACCGTGATGTTTTTCGCACGTTCTTGTCGTAAGTGATCCATTTTTTATTACCAGTGATCAATCTTTTCAAAAATGGTTCGGTTGCATTACGTTTCAATAGAGAATCGCAAATGAGTACATGATTCATTAAGTTTTTTTCAGTGAGCTCGTGTGGTACCCAAATATCGAGCTTTTTTGTATAGCCAGACTTTTTCAAATGGAACAAAACTGTTTTGTAGTCAATTTTCAATTCCTCGGCTATGTCGTAACTACTAATATGTCAATCTTGCTCCACTTTTTCAAAAATGGCATCGACTTTATCCGTATGAGAGAGCTGCATCTTTGACATCAAAATTCCCGTACTGAAAACACTTGAACAAACTTTGTGCTACTCTTACTGACGATGAATTAGGTACATAAACGTCACAAATCTTTTTCGCGACTTGAGTCTACCGACGTTTTCTACCGACTTCAAAAAGGAGACGGTACTCAATTCGACTGTATATTTTTTTATGTGTGTTACCTCATAACGTTTTTCTGGGTGAACCGATTTCGATGATTCTTTTTTTATTTGAAAACTGGTGGTTCTCATGTGGTCCCATATAAATTGATCAAGGTCTTACCACTAGTTTTTGGGTTATTCTTAATAATTTATATTGAAGTCGGTTCTACAAAATTTTTTATTTTAAATTATTTGTAATAAAACTTCAAAATGTATCGAATTATTTCGTTAGATTCACTCATTTTGGTTGACAGAAAAACAATTGAAAAATGGCGGGAAAGTGTTTTTTACTTTTTATTTTTATTTTTCTTAATGTCGTATATGTATTGGTATTAAAACCAGCCAGATTCAAACAGTACAACCAAAGAGATTTTTCTTCAATTTTGTACAAACAAAATACGAAGAAACTTTTTACCCGACCTATTAGTTATCTACATACATGCCCAATTTGTAGTCTCTAATAAATAAAGTTACGGAAATAAGGAAATTTTAAAGCGAAAAATAAATCCTGTTTACACTTTTATTGATTCTGATCCTGATTAAACTATCCCGTGAGAATTTCGAAAATCCTACCTTATTCCTTGTCCACATAGTAAAGGGAACCTCTGTGCATTTCAGCGTTGGTGTTGTAAGATGCAACTATGGGAAATGGCAGAATGATAATGGCGATATTGGTTAGCTGTTGTGCTATAAACCTAAAATACGCAGACAGCGTCAACGGTGCTGAACGTCTGATAATGCGATTGTCATTCCGCCTGCTAAGCGAATAAGGCAAATCTTCTCTACAACGCGAGAGTCCTGTGTCAATAACTTGTGAGCAATAACTTTTACAAGCTGACGATGATGAAGAAGAATAAGACTGTCTCAAAATAGTCGATCGCTATTCCGTTTAAAGTTAAATTAGATTTTTATTATTTATAAATTTACTAATAAGATAATATTATTTGGTTCCAAGATACTATCACTATTTGCTGATATTCTCTTACATTTTTCAGATAAAATTTTCTGATATAAATCTGGGTTACGCATATCCCAGACAAAACTTTTATTCAAAGTATTATTTTGGGGCCGCACATCAAAGTAATGTACCAAGCTAAGCAAAGGAGGGATACAATAATGACTCTCCGGGTTCAACTAATGGCCTTTCTCTTTAGAAAATGTTTACAAAGTTGTCGTAAGGGAAGTTAATGACATTATGCTGCGTCACATGTAATAAAAAATCAATTACGATGTAATTTCATCATCATCATCATCAATACAGCCCTTCACAAGTCCACTGCTAAACATAGGCCTCCCCCAAGTAATGCCACAAAGCACGGTCCTGAGCCACCTGCATCCATCGACTTCCTGCATGACTTACCAGGTCGTCACTCCATCTAGTGGGGGGTCGCCCTACACTTCGCCTACCGGTACGAGGCTGCCACTCGAGAACCCTTTTTCCCCATTGTTATCGATTCTTCGAGCTAAATGGCCGGCCCATTACCACTTCAGCTTACTAATCCGTTGGGCCATGAATGTTGGTTGAAAGGTAACTCAGATCCACTGGCTCTTAGAACTATAAATGCTATCATACATTAGAACATAATACTGAAAACGAAGGAATTGTGATATACGTCAAAGACTCAATTACTGATGATATAATAGAACCACCATTTCCGATGCAAACTGTCTAATTGTTAAATTGCCAAATCAGACTTGTATAATAGCTATCTATCGCCCACATCGGAACATAGATAACTTTCTTCACTCCCTTAATAATACTATAGAGACTTTTAAGGAATACAAAAATATATATCTAATTGGAGATATAAATATAAATATCTTAGAAACGAATATGCACTGTAACGATTATCAAAACCTAAAACCTAAATAAAATGAAAGTGTTGGTGTAAATAATACACACACACACACACACACACACACACACACACACACACACACACACACACACACACACACACACACACACACACACACACACGCACGCACGCACGCACGCACGCACGCACGAACGCACGTGCGCGCTCACACACATTATTTATCTACTTTTACCTACTTTAACTAACAATTATGATACTAGCCAATATATGAATCAAGTCCGAGTGTGGGGGTCGGAACACTGTAACACTAAGCATGTTTTATTTTATGTACCATTGTGATTGGAAATAAACGATTATTTTTATTATTATTTCTAAGTTTATTACGCTGAGAAACCCCGAAAACCCCGACCTTCTCCATAGCTCGCTGAGCGACCTTGAGCTTCTTCATACGGCCAGCAGTTAAGGACCACGTCACAGATCCATAAGTCATCACTGGTAACACGCATTGGTTGTACAATCTCGTTTTCAAGTTTTGAGGTATACCTGACGAGAAGATATGTCGTAATTTCCCGAACGCCGCCCAGCCGAATTGAATCCATCGATTGACCTCTCAGTCGAAGTTGGACTTACCTAGTCGGACTATTTGTCCCAGGTAAACATACTCGTCAATAACTTCGAGCTTGTTTTGTCCATGTTCATCTTAAGACCTATCCGTTGGGAGGCACTATTGAGGTCATTGAACATAGTGCTTAGGTTCTCCAGCGATTCTGCCATAAGAGCTATATCGTCGGCAAATTGAAGGTGAGTGATGTACTCGCCATTGATGTTAACACAGTATTATTTCCAGTCCAGTAGCTTGAAAACGTCTTTCAATGCAGCGGTGAAGAGTTTCGGGGATACAACGTAACCCTGTCTTACACCTTTCTGCCGTTGGATAGGTTTCGTACTCTGGTTCTGTACTCGGATAGCCATCGTAGCCCTACTTTACAAACACTTCAGCACTTCGATATACTGACAGTCAACTTGGCACACCTAAAGGGAGTGCAGCACCGCCCAAATTTCGACGGAATCAAAGGCTTTCTCATAGTCCACATACGCAAGACATAGTGGCAGATTGTACTCCTTGATCTTCTGTACAATTTGCCGAAGGGTATGTATGTAGTCTATGGTGCTAAAGCCTTTTCGGAAACCGGCTTGTTCGGGAGGCTGGAAGTCGTCGAGTCTGCATGCGAGACGATTCGTAATGACTCTCGAAAACAACAAGTAGACGCGGCTCAGAAGCGAAATCGGTCTGTAGTTCTTCAAGAGAGCCACAGATCACTTCCAATTACGAATTCAATTGCTGAAATGATAGCAATAGATAACCAGGCAACTTCTATAGTCGAAGATAAAGGCTTAGATCGGCTCATGTAGTTGGCAAAGCCCAAATACCAAATACTGAGCCGAAAATGTATAGGTGAAACAGTGATTCCACAACTGTATGAAAAATTTAAAAGCACTATTCAAGGTGAGCTATCTAAGGCCAAATGTCTAACGGCTACATCTGACATGTGGAGAAACATGTTCGTACATTTCAATACAGTGGAGACTTTGAGTACCTCTTTAACGAATGTTCGATGATTTAGCCGAATATTTGGCCTTTGTTGCCTTTCTTGAAGAACAAGACCATCGCACTTCTGCTCCACGCCTCCAGTGTAGTATCACCATGGAGGATGGAATTAAAGAGCCTCGGAAGGACTTCAAATACCCGTTTTCACCCGCTTTCAGAAACTCTGCTGTAATTCCATCCTCGCCCGGGGACTTGCCATTTTAAGGTGCTGGAGAGTTATTTTGTTGTCACTCAAACTGACGTCCGGAATATCGTCGGAATAGTGTCGGATAAGACTTGCTCTTGGATCGTTACTCACACTTGCGTGTGGCTCCAACGATGACGTGCACAGCTGCCCATAGAACCTCTCAATCTCACTCAAAATCTCAGGTGTCCCTGAAACGATGCTGCCACACTCGGTCTTCAGCTTCGACAGTCTGCTTTTTCTGGCAGACAGATCTCTGGCTAAGACTTTGGAGTCTTTTTTTAAGTCCCGCCGCATGCATTTGGAGATTTGTCTGTTCAGTTGCCTGTATGCTGTCAAATCTGCTAAAGACTGCAGCTTCATTTCCAGTCTAACAGCCATGAGATTAAGAGTGTGATCGGAGATTTTTTGTGTTCTTCTGCGGCGGGTCTTATAAAACTTAGCTCCGACCGGATGGACAGTTTCCACAAGCTTGTCATTTATATCTTCCACTGCATTGCAATCTTCTAAGCACTCAAAACGATTTTGTAACTTAAGCTGAAAGTTTTTGGGATTTTGGATTAGAGCTCGAGGGGGACGGACCGTTGACTTCATTAGACGTGACCTCTCCAACTTAACATTTAGGTTTTATGTGCCTCTCACCATTCGGTGATCGCTGCCGGTTTTTACCCTCGCGATCACTGAGATATCACTGAACAGTTGCCGCCTAGTCGTCATAATGAAGTCAAACTCATTTTTTGTCGAACCGTCGGGGCTCAACCAGGTCCAGTTTCTGTGAGGCTGCGTCTGGAAGAAAGAGTTCATCATTAAGAGTCTTTCTTTCGACATAAAGTCGACCAGCTGCTGGCTCCTTGGGTTCCGTTGCCATATTCTGAATTTCCCTACCTTCAGCTCACTGTTCTCTCTTGCGTCGAGTTTTGCGTTGAAGTCACCCATTAACACCGTATAGTGCGTTTTGGAGGAATGCATGGCTCTAGAGATATCCTCATACATTTCCTCCACCTCTTCATCGGGATTTGCCAAGGTTGGTGTGTAAACCGGTATAACTTTCAGCGAATACTGTGTATAAGGTACGCAATTCTGATGGTACGATGATTCTGAGTATAAGGTACGCAACCCTCGTCGACACACTCACAATCTTTACAACGTTGTTAACGAGAGACTTGTGGACGATAAATCCGACACCTCCTTGGGATAGATGGTCGCCCTCCCGGTATACAACAAGTTGTCGGATTCGAGGATTACCGTGTCCTCCCTCTCTCTTCGGATCTCGGATAATCATATAATATGCCAGCGTAACTTCGTCTAGCGTAAAACGTCTATCTCTTCTTCCAGCTCCAGGATCATCTCGTCAGTCCTCAGGGTGCGTGCGTTATATGTTGCCAGGTCGAGGTGTCTTAGGTGGCAACCGGACCTCCACCGGAAATTCTTAGCACCCCCGCGCCGCCGTTACCATGGTCGCTACTGTAGCCAGGAACAGCGGGGCCGCCAGGGTCTGGGGGCCGTCTCTTCGTAACTATCATGGGGGTATATTGCCATAGTTGCCACGCTTGGCGAGCGGGTTGGCAACCGCAGTTTTTTCATTGTAATCTTGCTGTTATCAGAAAGATGCTGCTGCCCATCTTCTGCCTTATTTTCCCTCTGTCGCCTCTAACGACACCCACGGGATGATATGGGGTAGTGGGTATTCTTTCCCTCCACTACACTACACAATAATAATTTAATTGTTGTTATAATTTCTTATTATGTTTTAAATAAGTATTTAATTTAATTACATCTTAGATTTGGTTAGTTACAAATTAGTGCATACATATTGCATTTAAAATTTCATTGTCTTAGTTCTATTATGCAAAATTTTAATGAACAGCTCTATTATTTACTTTTTTCTAACACGCTTTTATTGTCTTGACCTACATGTATGTATGTATGTGTGTATGAATGTAATGGAGTTTTAAAATTCAGTTTTAAATTTAATTTCATTTCATTTTAATTTCATTTTATTTCAAAGCTTCATCACTACTTTGATTCATATTTTGTCGCGATTTAAGTTTTGTAGTTAAGCACTGGCTTATTTTAAAAGCTTTTATTTAAGTTGCAATGTTTGTATGTTTATTAAGGTCAAATCTTGCAACTGATATTTTTTTATACTAATGAGTAAAAAATATGTTATTTCTTGTCACAATGTGACGTATACTCGACTTTGTTGTTACCTGGAGTAAGTAATTGGTAACCACACACTGGAGTAATTTGGCGATCAAGTTACCTCCAAAACAATAACTGCATATCTACAAAAGGTATATGTTACTAATTTCTACTATATTATGGTGTCAGCAGCAGAAATATGTTTTTTGTGAAATTGCCATTAACGGTGCTATTATTTTTTACAGTTACAAATTGCTTTATGTGTAAAATATTTTATTTATTTAATGTTTAATATTATTTTATACCCTTTCTATTATATTTTGTTGTTGTTACAGCCTGTATAGTTTTCACTGCTGGGCACAGGTCTCCTCTTATTTCTAAGAAGGTGATGGAGTCATTAGTACGCCGTGTTCAAAATATTTTATTCCTCATACATAAACTTTGTTTTCCTTCACCGCCGAGGTGTTAAATCGGCACTTAAAATTGCAATCAACAACTTCATAAGGTGCCGACGGGGATCAAATTCCGATGGCTCGTTTACGGTGGCGCTTAGCCTTTAAGCTTCTAAGCTTCTGAGTCTCATTTTGTTCCAATGAAACCAAAAAGTTGCTTAAATTGATATTTTCTTAAAACTTCATCAACATTTATGACAAATAGGTCAAAGTCAAGTCTTGCCTAAAGAGCCTTAAAAATTAGACGCAATAGTGATGATCTCAATCTGGCAAATTCTGGCAATGACACCGAACGTCCGAATTCATAAATATAATGGAATTATAGTAAAAAAACAAGACAGAGAGAGAGCGTCAAATGACAATAAAGTGGCGCAAATGTATACTAACACAGAGTCAGTCACCCTTGTTAAGGAGACCCTTGTTACAGAGAACAAGGCATTCTATCTTAGTCCTCAGGGCGGACAACGCATCTGCATTTTGATTCTTAATCGAGGATAGATGTGTATGGGCCACAGCAGTCACTTACCATCAAGTGGACTGTGTATTTGTTTTTCATCCTTATTCTATATAAAAAAACTATTTAAATAAAAAGTACCATCATTACATTGAGAGGTTAACGTCAGCAGCCGTACTAGTATAAAATGTGCCACGGCTGCCTAGTTATTATTATCATATTATATAATGTATTATTAGACAACTTTTTAAGCACTTTTAGACAGCTCATGTGTCGCTCCAATTTTGTCCTATCTTAAGAGTATTGGGCGAAGTAATCTCGAAATATAATAGGGATAAAATTGTCTTAATAGGGACAAAAAGCAAATTATACCCATTTTGTTACATTATATTATTTCACATTGCCATTTTTTAAATATGATATTTTCAGGAGTGACGGATCGTGAATATTTGTTTGGTAAGGTAATGCGATCAAAAAATTAATCATTAAACAGAGGAAAATGTTGTATGTTTGGCTTGTGGTTTACCATTTTTATTATTTTTAGGCGACTTCAAAAAATAAAAAGAGGAGGAAAAAGAAATAACTTTTAATATTAAGTGAAATCTGACATCACACAACTTAAAAGAATAAATTGATTTCGCATTCTGAAGTCGGTGCTTTAATTCTTCTATACAATATGTCTTAGCACCGAAACCGGCTTTTCTTTTCTTTCTTATTAATTTCTTTTTTCAAAACATTGCAAATGACATGTGTTAAATATATGTGTGTTTTTAGCTTTATTGGTGAACATTTGTGTCTATTATTCGGTAACATTTTACAACATCCTTCTTATAATGCTTCTTATATTTAGGAATCGGAATTGCAAGCACACAAATAAAACACTGAGAATAAAATGAAATGATTATTTAATTTATTTAAACAACATTCAAATAAATATAATATTTAATACCATAATAAAAAAAAAACTAAACCTAAAAACTTAGATTAATTTTTAACAGTGGTAGAGCCACGCGGCAGCTTTTGCTGTTGCACGTATGAAGTAGAAGCTTTGTTTCTGCATTTCGTCTGGTGAGTGCAGGTGGCCGGAGGCCCAATCCCCCATTAAAATGGAAGGCACCCCCTGCCACGCTATCCGTGAATTTCTGCAATATCAGGGGACTTCATTCAAACCTTAACGCTTAATCCACTACCATCTGGAAATGGCGAAGCCGGCCTTACTTTTCTAACCAAGACACAGGTGTCCTCTCCGGTTGATATTTCGTATCTCTCCTACCGGGGGTACAAATTAGAACACTCCTTTGTGCTCCGGGCTGGAGTTTGCGTGTACGTCAGAGAGGACATCTGTTTGCGACGCCTCGGCAGCCTTGAAGGTACGGACCTGTCCATCTTATGGCTACGCGTTGACAACGACGAACATCCCCGCGTCTACGGGTGCCTCTATAGGTCCCATAGCGGTAATGCCAACACAGACCGACTCATCGAACACGTCGAAATGGCTGCAGATTCCGTGCTACAACAGGTCCCATCCGCAGAAATCGTGATGCTTAGTGATTTTAACGCCCACCACGCTGAATGGCCCGGTTCTCGTTTAACCGATCATGCGGGTAGATCTGTTTATGACTTTGCTTTGCATATGGTCTGACACAACTGGTTACCTCCCCTAGGCGGATCCCAAATGTGGAAGATCATGTATCTTCCCTGTTGGACCTTCTGCTGACCTCTCATCCGGACGGATATCATCTGTGGTACCTATCGGAGGCAGAACTCTGCCTTGGTTTTGTCGCTCCAGGCCTGGGCTCACGAATCGACGTCTCGGGATGCAAATACCAGCGCTCTTAAAAAGAAGTATAATTCCGCTTCCAGGTCCTTCAAAAGTGTCATTGTCAAGGCAAATTCAGAGCACATCGGCAGAATTAGCGAGAAACTAGTTCGTCTTCATTCGGGAACACGTGTATTCTGGTCTCTCGCCAAGGCTGTCCAAGGGAACTTCTGTCATAAATCATAAATCATAAATCTTTATTTGCAAGAATCACGGTATAAAAAGATGTTACAATATATATAGTGCAGTCGTGTTTCGCTAACAATAGTACATAGCATACAAATTATAATTTTAAAATGTTTAGACAATATTAATAATTATTTAAATTCAGAAAATTAATCTCAAAAAAAATCTTTTAAGTTATAAAAGCATTCAATTTTTAACCAATCATACAAATGTTTCTTATATAGTCTTTCGCTTAATAGTTTAAATTCTTTAGGTATTTTTTATATATTTTTTACACATTTTAGGCAGCTTTTGTTAAATTTAACGAGCCTAGGAATAACATCTAGGACAAGTTTGTCTGGGTTACGTCGGTTTCGAGGATATATATCACTTGCTTTAACAAATAATGACTTATTTTTAAAAACAAACAAGCCAACTTCATAAATGTATAGTGACGGGAGGGGTAATATACCAAGTCTTTTAAATAGCGGTTTACAGGATTCCCCTGGCGATATCCCGCATATTGCACGAATACATTTTTTTTGGGCAACGAATGCTCTATTTCGGTCAGTACCATTACCCCATAATATAAGTTCATAGCGTAAATAGACTCTACGTATGCGTGGTAAGTTGCAATTGCCGTTTTAATATTTGTAATTTTTTTGACGTGTTTAAGGGCATATACAAATTTATTAATTCTACTGCATACGTTATCTATTTGTTCTTTCCAGTTTATATCTTCATCTAATGTTATTCCCAGAAATTTTGTACATGTAGCTTCTTTTAGTTTTGGTATATTAAATTTCATATTATGATTGGAATTGATAGATTTATTAAATTGTATATAATGGGATTTATCTAGATTAATTTTAAAATTATTTATGTCAAGCCATTCTATTAGTGTGTCAATTGTATTATTAATGACATCTTCATGATTTCTAATTGTATTATTATTTTTATTACATGTCACAATAATTGAAATGTCATTAGGGTACAGAATACATTTATGATTCGTAATGTCAACAATGTTATTAATATATAATAGGAAAAGAATCGGTATACTTTCTTGCGGAACGCCGAAATTATTATATTTATATCCAGATGAATAAGATGTCAAGTTACTGTTTTTATCTATTTTATCAATGATAACACATTGTTGTCTGCCATTTAAATATGACGATAACCATTGAAGTACTAGTCCTCTGATCCCAGCTGTCTCTAATTTTTGCAATAATATATCATGTGAAACGAAATCAAAGGCCTTTGAGAGGTCAAAGAATAATCCTGTTGTCAATTGTCTATTGTTTATGTAACTAAGTATTGTTTTTACTAATGAAAACATGGCAAGTGAGGTCGATTTGTGTTTTTGAAATCCGTATTGTTCGCTTTTAATTATCTGGTATTTGTCACAGTAATCAACTATTCTTTTATACATACATTTTTCAAAAACTTTGTCCAGAATAGGTATCAAGGTGATTGGACGATAATTTTGGATATCATCCTTTCTTCCTTTTTTAAATAAAGGTCTTATTATTGACAACTTTAGTGCTTCTGGGAATTTGGCTGATGAGAATGATAAATTAATAAGATAAGTCAAAAGGAGACAGTTTCTTTTTGTATGGAGAATGGGCCCACCACGAATTTTAGTGAACCTCAATGAAATGTATGTTGATTTATTCCTTATAATCTATAGATTACAAAACTGATATTAGTTTTATCGCATCTAACGGGAGTTCTGAGAAATTAAAAATTAAAATATGAATATCGCAACAACCTTAAAACAAACTAAAAGCGATTTTCTAGTAGTTTTCACCGATATTATGAGTTAGAATAGTGTATATAGAATAGAATAGCTTAATAATTAATAGTATTAAACAAAGTTAGGTACATTCAGCAATTATAGATATTTTAAGATAGATGAAATCCTTTTAGCAGTTCCTGCAAAAAGTGCACAGACAAACAAACGTGGTGTGGAGACTATTTTTACAGGTATTAATTGATTAGTGAATATACATCACACAACACCATTACAGTAATTAAATAAATATGATTAAAGCTAAGATGAATAACGATAATATGTCTGTTTATAATATTACCTTTAAATGCTATATAGTAAGAAAGTTGTTTTGAACTGGTTGTATAAGGATAAACACAGTACCACTGCATATATTGTTGTAATTATTTCCAAAGCAGTCTATAGTGTAACTAATTGTGAACAGACAGACAGACAGGTGCGGTGTCAAGACTTTGTTTTAATATGTTTTGTTGATTAACAAAGGTCCAGTGTGTAAACTTTGATTTAAAATATATTAACTATTAGTTATCATACCCCAAAACACCATTAAAGCCAAAATGACTAGGTAGTATCATGTTTACTATGTTATTACATACTGATAAATATGAAGTAAGATGTTTTAAACTGGTTGTGTAAGGATAACAAAACACATGTATAATTTAATTGTATTTATTATTGTCAGTCATTATCATTTCAAAAGATATTTTCAACAATTGATAATAATAATAATCAGAAGGATATTATCAATGTTGTGAGATATGATATAAGACTGTTGTATTCAATATCCTTTGTCTCTGCCTACGAGCAGCTCTGCAAGATTTTCAGCTCACAAGACATACACATTTATTCTAAGCGATCCACCTGAAAAAAAGTTAATGAATATTATATAGATTTATATATATATACTAAATGTCAATAAACTACATTTCCATATTTCCGTCAGTATTTTGTTGTTCTGCCTGTATGTTAAATAAATAAGAAATTATTATAAAATATACACCATTAATCAGCTCCATATGATCAAATACACAAATAGTAGTTATGGATTTACATCAACAATATTTGACTATGTAAAAGTTGTCTGATTTCTTATTTTCACTAGTTTCATGTAGGGAAAAGGATATTATTTTTAATAATTATCTGATAGTAGATGACAAAATAATATTCCTTCTGCAGAGCACAACACATCAGTCTAAGGATAATAGAAGCATCTGATCAACAAGGATATAAACCAATACAATAAAAAATGGCTTAACTGTTACAATACTTATGCAACTGTATATTTGCTTTTAGTAATAAGTATATAATTTCTATTTTACACGTAAATATATACTATTCATACTGTCATCTACTATGGCTGGCATAAATTCAGATCCATGTTTGATGCCATTTGGCATTGTCAAGTTTATGGAGCAACTTGCTGAATACATAAGGTATTTTTATACTCTAAATGCAGAATGAATCGCTCTTCAAAGCCCATTAGCTACATCAAATAGAGAATTTTAAACTCGACCCATAGATTCTAATTGTCTTATAACATACAGAAAAACTTCATTTATGTATTTATTCTATCTATTATTTAATTTATATTACTAATAAATAAAACTTTAATACTTTGTCACTTTTACATACTAATAAGGTTCTAAGACCTGTGTTTATTATTTTTGGTAATTCATCATAAATTATAGATCTCATTTAGATTTTCCAAATTTAGGTGTAAACATAGATTTAGTAAAGAAACTCTTGTATTACATACATACCTTAGAGAGTAATTGTAACCTGTGATACATACCTTATATTAATTAACTAAACTCATTAGTTTTCATTTTATTTCGAATATCATTAGTAATTTTACCATTCGTTTTGCGACCACAAAAATAAAAAGGAAAAATAGATATTATTCATTATATGTTAAACACTTGTGCATTGATGAGACGATATTTATTTTATTGTCTTGTAAACAAACACGTTTAAACTTTTTAGCTATTAATTAATTTTGCTAGTTTGCTATTAAAAATTATTTTAAAGTATATAACAATTAACCACAAACTTTATTCTAAAGTAGTGATGCAACTCGAACTCTGTTTTCACTCGATTCAATTGAGTGGATTTAGTAACTCGAAATGGAGTAAAATAAATTTTACTCGAGTTACCGAGTCAACTCGACGCACCGTGAGGATCTGGAGAGCGCTAGATAATGTCAGTTCACTAATTATTAATTCTTACATCTAATCAACCAATTCATTACTATGTGAATTAGTTGATTACATGATGACAAGCGCTGCGGGCGTGAAACTTGCATCTGGCATGTTGTAGTCAAATATGAACTTATTTTGATTTATAATATCGTGATTGTGCTATCATTGTTATTTTTTTTACTGTATATAGTATACATAAAAGGTGATTTAAATATACTTGTTTGTTTAAAGTATGAATGATAACAATGAAACAACAAAACAAAATCATCAGTGTGGCTTATTTTGAAAAATGGAAGGATTTGTAAGATATGCGAAAAGTAGTTTATAGATTTTGAAATGCTACACATGTGTGTAGTAATAAAAACATGAAATACTACAATGTATAAATAATAAATATTTGTATTTTATTTCATTAATACATATTACTTATTTATATAAAGGTACCTATTTAAAAGTATATATTAATATAGAAATTCCACTTTATATTGTATTAAAACTATAATAAAAAACTTAAGCTAGTAATTCATTATCAAAACAGTAATATTATTATTATTATTTAAAAATGCTTTAACTAAGGTAATCGCTATTATCAACTCGAGTGGATAAACTTCCCAATCGATGCAGGGACTGTAAATAGTTAATTGCATAACTCAAAAACTCGAGTACAACTACAGTGACATGATAAAACCCGGAGTGACTCGAGTCACAAAAATTCTACTGAGTCGCATCTTTATCTTACGGTCAATTCAGTGTCTGTCTAATTTTAGTGATGAACTGACTTACTAATTGAACAATTTATTGATATTGGTGGCCATCAACAAGCTGATTAATAAGCCAGTGATAGTTAAATTATTAATCCTTCCCAGGTCCCCTCAGGACCATGGTGCTGTAAAGCACCCGAAACGTCCGGAATCAAAATTAGTAAAATTAAACGCGATAAAATCCGTAAAATAGTTTTATTCAATGTGTAGTGTTCGCGTAAATATAAGAAACCATTATTAATAACATTAACTATACGCTACGTCATAAAGGAGAGGGATATTATTTCATGAAATTGTCTATACGCAAAAACCAATAAAATATAATTCACTATTAGCACAACTTCCCTGTCCGAGAAATAGACACAATAGTTAAACAATTGAAATGTTCATATATGACCTATGGGACAGTGGAAATGGTTAAGTAATAATAATTATCTGATAGTAGATGACAAAATAATATTCCTTTCTGCAGAGTTAACAACACATCAGTCTAAGGATAATAGAAGCATCTGATAACAAAGGATATAACCATTACACAAGTAAAAATGGCTTAACTAAGTTACAATACTTATGCAAACTGTATATTTGCTTCTAGTACAAGTAATAAGTACTTATTTACACGTAAATATATGTACTATCTATACTGTCTATCTACTATGGCTGGCATAAATTCAGGATCCTCCATGTTTGATGCCATTTGGTATTGTCAAGTTTATGGAGCAACTTGCTGAATACATAAGGTATTTATACCTAAATGCAGTTAAATGAATCGCTCTTCAAAGCCCATTAGCTACATCAAATAGAGAAATCTTTAAATCCCTCGACCCATAGATTCTAATTGTCTTATAACATACAGAAAAACTTCATTTATGTATTTATTTTATCTATTATTTAATTTATATTTTACTAATAACATAAAACTTTAATACTTTGTCACTTTTAACATACTAATAAGGTTCTAAGACCTGTGTTTGTCATTTTTTTTTTGGTAATTCATCATAAATTATAGATCTCATTTAGATTTTCCAAAATTCTAGGTGTAAACATAGATTTAGTAAAAGTAAACTCTTGTATTACATACATACCTTAGAGAGTAATTGTGTCCTGTGATACATACTCTTATATTAATTAACTAAACTCATTAGTTTTCATTTTTCTATTTCGAATATCATTAGCAATTTTACCATGCGAGTGCGACCACAAAAAAATAAAAAGGAAAAATAGATATTATTCATTATATGTTAAACACTTGTGCATTGATGAGACGATATTTATTTTATTGTCTTGTAAACAAACACGTTTAAACTTTTTAGCTATTAATTAATTTTGCTAGTTTGCTACTAAAAATTATTTTAAAGTATATAACAATTAACCACAAACTTTATTCTTAAAGTAGTGATGCAACTCGAACTCTGTTTTCACTCGATTCAATTGAGTGAATCTGTGTAACTCGGTACTCGAGTGAAAATAAATTTTACTCGAGTTACCGAGTCAACTCGACGCACCGTGAGGATTCGGAGAGCGCTAGATAGATGTCAGTTCACTAATTCATTAATTCTATCATCTAATCAACTAATTCACATTACTATGTGAATTAGTTGATTACATGATAAGGCGCCGCGGGCGTGAAACTTGCATCTGGCATGTTGTAGTCAAATATGAACTTATTTTGATTTATAATATCGTGATTGTGCTATCATTGTTATTTTTTTTTACTTCGTATAAGTAGTGCATAACATAAAAGGTGATTTAAATATACTTGTTTGTTTAAAGTATGAATGATAACAATGAAACAACAAAACAAAAATCATCAGTGTGGCTTATTTTGAAAAATGGAAGCGATTTGTAAGATATGCGAAAAGTAGTTTATAGATTTTGAAATGCTACACATGTGTGTAGTAAATAAAAAACATGGAAATACTACAAATATATAAATAATAAATATTTGTATTTTATTTCATATTGTCACATATTACTTATTTAATAAAGGTACCTATTTAAAAAGTATATTAATATAGAAATTCCACTTTATATTGTATTAAAAACTATAATAAAAAAACTTAAGCTAGTAATTTCATTATCAAACAGTATTATTATTATTATTATTTAAAAATGCTTTAACTAAGGTAATCGCTATTATCAACTCGAGTGATAAACTTTAATCGATGCAGGGACTGTAAATAGTTAATTCGCATAACTCAAAAACTCGAGTACAACTACAGTGACATGATAAAACCCGAGTGACTCGAGTCACAAAATTCTACTCGAGTCGCATCTTTATCTTACGGTCAATTCAGTGTCTGTCTACAATTTAGTGATGAACTCGACTTACTAATTCGAACAATTTATTGATATATTATGTTATTCCCATACGAATAAAAAAGACCAAGATGCCTATTCTCTTAAAATTATGTAAAATAATGTCGTTAACTGTACCAGTAAAAATCATCACAAATATTAAGGGAATGAAAAAACTACTATAAAATATGGAGTGATTGTTAACAAGAAAAATACCTATTTGTAATATTTTTTTTGCATATTTTTGGGATTACTAAACACAGAGTGGCATTTGTCATGAAAAAGTTTTATTACGCTGGGAAAGTTAGTACTGAGCATCGTGGAGAAGACTGCAAAACAGTAAAGTTCGCTGATCAAAACGATCCATTCACAACTACATTAC